>CM042084.1:889125-935033 GCA_023512835.1 Taxillus chinensis | reverse complement strand
TGCGATAACACTTTTTGACATGAGATGTTTGAGTCTTAACCCTTGCAGACAATCCATAATTTTTGTTTCTCATTGCTGAGCAATACCTGACCTACCGTGGTATATCGACTGCAATGACAATCCGCTTGGAATGGCATAATAAACATAAGCCATCACCACCATCTAATGCGTGATTATCATAACCTCAACGCTGTCAGCGCATTAGGCGGGCATAGTGCTGAATATCATACTAATATCTTGTCAATTTTTACCACATCTTTTACTAAATTTCATAAGCACTTTTTGTCAAACGGATTTGGCAGCGAAAGTTCAATTCATGCATGTCGTTGAGTTTACACCTTGATTATTCCATTATGTAAATCCTCCATATCCATTACAAACACAATCAACCTAAAGCTATAAATAAATAACGATTCTGGCATGAATTTCTTCGAGGTGTATAATAATACATGGACTCCCATTACTCGCGAATGACGACCAAATATAATCGCCCTCTTTGCCCATTCCGTCAATTTGAGCCCAATACCTTATCTCGATATTGTCAAATATTTCTGTCGATCCACTTATCCGGCTAACTCAATATGGCGTTTTAGCATGTAGAAGCATCCCCACCGCCTTCTGGTAATAATTTCATCCTTGAATAATTAGGAACCGATCATCCACATGTCACCCCCGTGCGGTCCGCGTTTTGAAAGGACTAAGTGGCCCAATGGATGAGAATATATCATCTGCGCGTGGGTTCGTTATCCGCACCTTGTCATCGGGCCACGTGGAAGTAAAACAACATGATGCGTTTTACTGCCTGCAGCTACATTGTTGGGCCAAGAACAACATTCCCCCGAAAAGCCGGATCCCGCCCTACGACAATTTTATCACTCATGTGACATTAAATATGCACATTACCCGATTTAATAGCGTTCAACACTGCGAACATCACCCTTACTGCCAAAAGTGATCTTATCTAGATCATGTGTAAACACCTAAACTCCGTGACGATCAACTCTTGATAGTTTCGATCATACCCCCGCGACACGTCTTTGCCTATCCTTGGGCACGACCGGTTATCCAAATGGCAGAAGCGATTACGGAAGGTGGCCTTAAGCCAGCACGAGTTGTGAGAAGTGACGAGTCTAGGCAGAGTGATATCGGGCGTCCTTAGGCGTGATGGGGTCCCCATTCCATCCATCCCTAGTCATTCACTCCTCTTTCTGGGAGCTGTTTACCACGTTTAACTTGGAGTAATCCGAGCCCAGTGACCTTTCTGCCACGACACCGGGTTACCTTATCTTCCTCCTTGACCCTACGTAGTAATCCTTTATACTTGGACCATGACTTCTGATCCTCCACTTGTCTTCCTTTGGTATGGCCCCGATCCGACAAAAATGGGTCTGCGCACATCACACACAAGCGCCGTGAGAACTGGATAATTTTGCAGGAGTCACGACACGTATATCACGAGAGTGATTGTAAGACACAAAAAAACCAACTGCCACTTAATTAAATCGGGCCTGCATGAGCTTTTCACACACACCTGTAATCCAAATTCATTACGGGCTCGCCGGGACAACAAACGGAGGCCGATTAATAGGCAATCCACATGTTCCTTCGGACAGAAAGGAATCATTAAGATATTATATCTTATTCAAAGAGTTCGCAATCCACCTAAAGTCGGATCTTGTTCCACCACTCACAACCGCAGCTTTTTCATTATTTAATGTAATCTGGGACCTCCGTAGGCTTCGGTGTGACCCTTGAAAACTTACATATCACTTGATAATAGGGACCCACATACCACTTGATCGCGGCCCCATTGGTGGGCCCACGTTACCCTAGGCATTGCAAAGCAGCGTCGTTTTGCATCGGATGAGGAGTAGGTCATGGGTAATATTGTCAGGATGACTGCAGGGTCAATCACGTGGTGTCTGATGGAAAGCGGCTCTGCTATAAATTCCTTTGCAAAACACCAAATCCCGGAGACTTTTTGAGTGCTCCGGTGGTGTTCACCCCCTTATTTACCAAACATGCCATCCGCCGGCGTTCGGAGTATTGCGCCAGGAATTTCTTCCTCGCGTACCTCGTTGCTCTCTTCTAAACCCGAAGCACTCTCCCAATTGCAAAATATCCCGACTCCCGTCAATAAGAAATTCATTAAGGTTTGTAGGGAATTTCACGGCAATGGGGAGCCACACATACTTGCTCATCAATTTGAGGGCAAGTTTGATGTTACGATCAACGGATTTTTGATTTGGTCTCTCCACACCAATCAACCTCATTCCATTGTCACATCCAAGGTGCACGGTCAAGTTCCGATGTCATCGTGCCTTGACAAAGATGGTGACACGATTCAACATAGTTGAATTCCGGACCGACCGACGATCTGCAAATGGCGGTAATCAATCCAATAAAGACGTGTATCTTAGGGCTTTAAGCCCGGGTCAAAAGAGTCGGCATTACGGATCATTCGAGATAAGGATCCAGAACTTTTTATTGCAATACCATAATATTTCTTCTAACATCAACGGGATATTTGCTCCCCTGCCATTTTATTTCAAAATGGCACTCAATTCTTTTATTATTCGGACGATCTAGAACAATGGTTGGGTGATCAATTTGTTATGGATCTTTGTTGTGACTATTTTCATAATGGATTTAAGCGTATAGATATTGATCGCCCATTATACATAGTTATTGAAGGTCCCAGTGAAGCTGGGAAAGCTGGCGTGGGCTAGATCATTAGGACCACATAGCTATCTATGTGGTCATCTTGATTTTAATCCACGTAGTTACTCGAAATGGCGTCGAATATAACGTCATCGATGACGTCGAACCCGCTTATTTAAAATTGAAGCATTGGAAACATCGATAGGAGCACAAAAAAGATGGCGATCAAGCTGCAAATATGGCGGACCAGGTCCACATAAGGTGGGATCCCTTGATGGTGCTCTGCCCGATCGAGAGCCGGGTCCAGCTCTAAAGACTTCTTAGAAGCACGAGAATGCATCTTTAAAAAGATCGGACCGTCCATAATGCTTGGTTCGTCTTTATCCAATCAGCACTTTATAACCCCGACAGAGGATCACGAATCAAACGACTCATGAGACTTGCTCATATCATCTTACCGCATGGATAACGAAGATTTAGCGATATGATAACTTGAGCAGTGATGCGCGAGTCCATATGGTTAGTAAAGAATCCATTATATTTCAAGGTAATCGGTCACCCAAAAGGCCTTCGGAGACCATATGACATTATCACTATCCGAGATCCGCCGACCATAATCTACGCAAATCACTTTGCATTCACAAATGTTGGATCAGCTTCGAGATCTGGACCGGATTAACACCCACTTCTTCGGCGTTTATTGGTGGGATCACGATTCAATGTAATGAAGTATTTAGATAATGTGGGAGTTATTAGCATAAATCATGTTATAAGAGTTGTTTCAGCTTACCTTATGAATTGGACCCATATATCAATGATGTTATACAAACTAGTGGCGTCGGAATTTAATGTTTATTGATTGTGTTGAAAAAAAATGGCGATAGCAGCCTTACTGTATTCCATTGTATTACATTACGAACACATCCACATACATTCACTTCCTTGGAACAACGTTCCCATCATCATTTCCTTGCACATCAACGCCCGTTCTATGCACTTGACCATCCGACACATCACTATCTATAGTCTCAATTTGAGTCACCAATACATTCACGACGTGACCCACTACGAGATATCGACAACATCCTTGACAAAGCCCAATAAATCGAGGCCCAACCACTACAACGAAGCGGGAACCCATGCCGGTATCCACGGGCGATTATTTTGCTGCTAGCCCGAGGGCCCGATATCCGAACATGTCCGAAAGCTCCTCGATCGATCGAGGCCCATTGAGACTAAGGCGAGGGCCCAAGCGGTGATCCAAATCGGTGATGTCTCGCCAAACCCGTCTCGAGTCTGCATGTCGTAATGGCCCATCGACAATGGTCTCGCGCGGCCCAAATATGGAGCGGGCTTTGATGGTTGGCAATGCCACCTGAAATATTATGAGGCCCATATTTTTTGTTCAATATCTTCGTGAAGGGCCGAAGGGAGCTGTTACCCTGGCATATCAGCCGAGGCGTATCGTAAAAACCACAGCATCTTCTGATAACGCACACCGACATGAATGTTTGAGTCTTAACTTATAACGGAACAATCCATGTTATTGTTTCTCATTTGCTGAGCAATACCCATTACCGTGGTATGTCAACCGCAATGACAATCCATCGGAATGACATAATACGCATGAAACCATACACCATCTAATCGCTCTGTCTATAACCTCCAGCCACGTATCCCCGCGCATTAGGCGGGCATAGTGCCGAATATCGCACTAATATCTTGTCAATTTTCATGCTTTTACCACTAAATTTCATGCGCACTTTGTCAAACAGATTTGGCAACGAAAGTTCAATTCCTTCATAATCGTTGGAGTTTACACCTTCAATTATTCCCGTATGTAAATCCTCCGTATCCATTACAAAACCTGATCACCTACATTGCAATAAATAACCTGATTCTGGCAATTTCAACTTCGGAGTGTATAATGACATGGACTCCATTAACAACGACGCGACCAAATATAATCGCCTCTTGCTATTACGTCATTTGGCCCAAATAACGCATCTCGATAATCTGTCCAAATATTTGTATCGATCCATATCGACTAACTCGATATAGCGTTTAGCATGTGAAGCATCTGCACAGCCTTCTAGTGACAATTTCATCCTTGAATAATTGGAACCGATCATCCATGTCCCTTAAATCGGTCCACGTTGAGGACTAGCTGGCCCAATGGATGAGAATATATCATGCATTGATCTTTATCACCAACCTTGTCAACTTACGATGAGTAAAACAACATGATGCGTTTACCTTTCGCTCCAATTATGTTGGGCCAAGAACAACATTCCCCCAAGAAGCGGATCCCCTTCCAACAATTTTATCACTCGGCGTTCGTACTTGCACATTTACCCAATTTAATAGCGTTAACCCACGAACATCACCCTTACCATCAAAGTGATCTTATCTAGATCATGTGTAAACACCTCGACTCCGTGACGATCAACTCTTGATCGTTTTAAATATATCGCGACACGTCTTTACACATACTTGATGCAGCGGTTTATCCGACTAACCCACGGCGATTACGGAAAGGTGGCCTTGACCAACTTACTGCGAGAAGTGACCGAAAATACCGGCTGGCTGATGTCGAGCGTCCCTAAGCGTGATGGGGTCCCATTCCATCCATCCCTGATTAATCCCTCCAACTCACGAATAGCTACACGTTTAACCCGATAATCAGAAGAGCGTGACCTTCCTACTTGACACCGGAGTTGCCTTATCTTCTCCCCTTCGACTCATGAAATCCTTTCTGGACCACGATTCTGATCTCCCCTTGTCTTTCCTAGTATAAGCCAGATCCGACAAAAATCGGTCTACTTGTCTACTCTAACGCCGTAAGAACTTGGATAATTTTCTAAGGAGTACTGACATGATATATCAGAGTCAATTGTAAAGGCCACAAACCTTCTTCCTGCAGTCAAATCGGGCCTCGCAAACTTTCCACACACACCTTGCAATCCAAATTCATTACGGGCTCGCCGGGACAACATACTGAGGCCCATTAATCCAACATCCACATGTTCCTTCGGACAAGGAATCATTAAGATATTATATCTTATTCCAAAGTTACACGACCACCCTAAAATTAGGATCTTGTTCCACCACTACGAGCACGCTTTTTCATTATTTAATGTAATACGGACCTCCGTAGCTTCAACCAACACGCCTTTGAGAAAACTTACACCATACGCCGATAATAGGGACCACGCACCACTTGATGCACTACATTGGTGGGCCCGCGTTACCCTAGGCATTGCTAATGGCGTCGTTTTGCATCGAGATGAGGAGTAGGTCATCCGTGGTATGGTCCGGGATGACTACACGTAATCACGTAGTTACCTGAGAGCGACTCTCTTATAAATTCAACACCAAAACACCAAATCAGCAGGAGACTTTTTGAGTGCTCCTGCCGGTGTTCACCCCTTATTACCAAACATGCCATCCGGCGGCGATTTGGTACTTGCGAATTTCTTCCTCGTACCCTCGTTGCTCTCTTTCCAAACATGAAGCACTCTCCCGATTGCAAAATATCGACTCCGTCAATAAGAAATTCATTAGGTTTGTAGGGAATTTCCGCGACAATGGGGAGCCACACTACATGCTCTCATCCAATTTGAGGGCAAGTTTCGATGTTACGATCAACGGATTTTTGATTTGGTCTCTCCACCCCAATCGACCTCATTCCATTGTCACATCCAAGGTGCACGGTCAAGTTAGATGTCGAAATGCGTACCTTGACAAAGATGGTGACACGATTCAACATGGTGAATTTCGGACCGGCCGCGATCCCCAAATGGCGGTAATCAATCTAATAAAGGCGTGTATGTTAGGCTTTAAGCACCGGGTCAAAAGAGTCGACAGTACAGATCATTGAGATAGGGATCCAAGAACCTTTTTATTGCAATACCATAATATTTCTTCTAACATCGACAGGATATTTGCTCCCACCGCCATTTTATTCCAAAATGGCGGCACAATTCTTTTATTATTGGCCGATCTAGAACAATAGTTGGGTGATCAATTTGTTATGAATCTTCTTCTTGTGAGCTGATTTTCATAATGGATTTCGAAAGCGTATAGATATTGATCGCCCATTATACTGTAGTTATTGAAGGTCCCAAAGAGCCCGGGAAAAGCTGCGTAGGCTAGATCATTAGGACCACATAACTATCTATGTGGTCATCTAGTTTTAATCCCCGTAGTTACTCAAATGGCGTCGAATATAACGTCATCGATGACGTCGAACCGGCTTATTTAAAATTGAAGCATTGGAAACATTCGATAGGAGCACAAAAAACCGGCGATCCAACTGCGCAAATATGGCCGACGGTCCACATCAAAGGTGGGATCCCTTAATCGTGCTCCCGATCCGGAGGCGGGTCCGACTACAAAGACTTCTTAGAGAAGCTTTGAGAATACATCTTTAAAAAAGCTGGACCGTCCATAATGCTTGGTTCGTCTTTATCCAATCAGCACTTTATAACCTGACTCCGAGGATCACACGAATCACCTCGACTCGACTTGCTCATATCATATACAGGCATGGATAATGGATCTCGTGATATGATAACTTCGAACAGACTGATCGTGGCCGAATACATATGGTTAGTAAAGAATCCATTATATTTGAGGTAATGAATCACCGCCAAAGACCTTTAGGAGACCCATATGACATTATCCCTATACCGAGATCCGCTTGACCATAATCTACTTAAATCGCTTTGCATTCACAAATGTTGGATCAACCGAGATCTGGACCGGATTAACACCCACTTCTTGGCGTTTATTGGTGGGATGCGATTAAATGTAATGAAGTATTTAGATAATGTGGGAGTTATTAGCATAAATCATGTTATAAAGCTGTTTTGCCCTAGCTGAATTGGACCCATATATCAATGATGTTATACAAACTAGTGTCGTCAAATTTAATGTTTATTGATTGTGTTGAAAAAAAATGGCGACAACGACCTTCGTATTCCATTGTATTACATTACGAGACACATCCACATACATTCACTTCCTTGGAACAACGTTCCCATCATCCTTACTTGCACGTCAACGCCCGTTCTTTCTGCACTTGACCATCCGACACATAACTATCTATAGTCTCCAATTAGTCACCAATACATTCACGACGTGACCGACTCACGAGATATCGACAACATCCTTGACAAAGCCCAATAAATCCGAGGCTCGACCACTACTGTGAAGCGGAAACCGTAACGGTATCCACGGGCCGATTATGGCCCACCCGATAACCGAGGGGCCGATATCCGAACACATGTCCGAAGGCTCCTCGATCGATCGAGGCCCATTGAGACTAAGACGAGGGCCCTAACGGTGATCCAAATCAATTGATGTCTCGCCAAACCCACTATCGCGAGTCCCTCGCCGTATTTATGGCCCATCGACAATGATCTTATACGGCCCAAATATGGAGCAGGCTCTGATGGTTGGCAATGCCACCGCAAAAATATGAGGCCAGCATAGTTTTTGTTGGCTCTCTTCGCTGAAGGGGCCCGAAGGGCCCTGTTTCCTGGCATATCAAATGGGGCTTATCGTAAAAACCCCAGCATCTTGCACTAACGCCCTCCTGACATGAATGTTTGAGTCTCTAACTTATACCGAACAATCCATGGTACTGTTCTCATTCTTTGAGCAATACGCTTACCGTGGTATGTCAACTCGCAATAATAATCCTTTGGAATGACATATAACGCTTGTAAACCATCTGCACCATCTAATCGCTTCACCATAACCTCCGCCCTTACGTATCTCGCGCATAGGCGGGCATGGTGCCGAAGATCGCACTAATATCTTGTCAATTTTCATGCTTTTACCACTAAATTTCATCCGCACTTTGTCAAACAGTTGGCTTCGAAAGTTCAATTCCTTCATGTCGTTGGAGTTTACACCTTCAATTATTCCAGTATGTAAATCCTCCGTATCCATTACAAAACCCAATCGCCTACATTACAATAAATAAACGATTCTAAAGCAATTTCAGCTCGGAGTGTATAATGACATGGACTCCCATTAACAACTAAAGTGACCAAATATAATCGCCTCTTGCTATTAGTCAGTGGCCCAAATAACGCATCTCGATAGTCTGTCCAAATATTTGTATCGATCCACTTATGCAGCTAACTCAATATGGCGTTTCGCATGTGAGGCATCTGCACTGCCTACCAGTGACAATTTCATCCTTCGAATAATTGAACCGATCATCCATGTCCCTTAAATGCGGTCCACGTTTCAGGACTAGGTGGCCCGATGGATGAGAATATATCATACGCATTCGGACTCTATCACCAACCTTGTCATCAGCCACGATGAGTAAAACAACATGATGCGTTTACGCCTCGATCCGAGCTGTTGGGCCAAGAACGGCATTCCCCAAAAACGGATCCCCTTTACAACAATTTTATCACTACGACGTTCATGCTCTTGCTGTTACCCAATTTAATAGCGTTCAACACACGAACATCGCCCTTACCATCAAAAGTGATCTTGCTCCCAGATCATGTGTAAACACCTCGACTCCCGACGATCAACTCTTGATCGTTTCGATACCATCGCGACACGTCTTGCACATACTTGGTCGACCGGTTATCAGACTAAGCAGACGATTACGGAAAGGTGGCCTTCGGCCAACAGCCACCGAGAAGTGACCGTACCGGCCAGCTGATATCGAGGCGTCCTTAGGCGTGATGGGGTCCCCATTCCATCCGTCCCTAATTAAATGCTCTAACTCACGAATAGCTACACGTTTAACTCGATGTCAGAAGAACGGCCGGCCTTCCCTGCTTCGACACCGGGTTGCCTTATCTTCTCCCCTTCGACTAGACAGAAATCCTTTCTCGGACCACGATTCGATCTCCACTGTCTTCCAGTATACGCGATCCGACAAAAATCGGTCTACGCACATCCGCACTAAGTGCCCGTAAGAACTTGGATAATTTTCTAAAGAATGTAGCATGATATATCACGAGAGTCAATTGTAAGCCCACAAAACCAACTACCCACGTAATTAAATCGGGCCTCGCAAACTTTTCACACGCCCACCTCCAATCCCAATTCATTACGGGCTCACCGAGACAACAAACGGAGACCCATTAATACAACATCCCACATGTTCCTTCCGGACAAAGGAATCATTAAGATATTATATCTTATTCCAAAGTATGCACGTCCACCCTAAAAGTGGATCTTGTTCCACCGCTACCAGCACGCTTTTTCATTATTTTATATGTACTGCGGACCTCCGTGGCTTCAACAACACGCCACCGAGAAAACTTACTATACGCCATAGAAGGGACCACGCACCACTTGATGCCTTACATTGGTGGGCCCACGTTACCTAGGCATTGAAAACGACGTCGTTTTGCATCGGATGAGGGAGTAGGTCATCCGGTAATATTATTCCGGATGACCTACACGTGTCACGTGGTGTGCGGGAGAGCGGCTCCTACTATAAATTCAACACCAAAACACCAAATCAACCGGCACTTTTTGAGTGCTCGGTGTTCACCCCTTATTTACCAAACATGCCATCCGCCGGCGATTTTGGAAGCTTGCCGAATTTCTTCCTCCGTACCTCGTTGCTCTCTTCCTAAACACGAAGCACTCTCCCAATTGCAAAATATCCCGACTCCGTCAATAAGAAATTCATTAAGGTTTGTAGGGAATTTCACGACAATGGGGAGCCACACATACATGCTCTCATCCGATTTGAGGGCAAGTTTTGATGTTACAATCAACGGATTTTTGATTTGGTCTCTCCACACCAATCAACCTCATTCCATTGTCACATCCAAGGTGCACGGTCAAGTTCCGATGTCAATGCGTACCTTGACAAAGATGGTGACACGATTAACATGGTGAATTCCGGACCAACAGCGATCTGCAAATGGCGTAATCAATCTAATAAAGACGTGTATGTGAGGCTTTAAGCACCGGGTCAAAGAGTCGGCATTACGAGATCATTCGAGATAAGGATCCAAGAACCTTTTTATTGCACCATAATATTTCTTCTAACATCGACAGGATATTTGCTCCGCCACGCCATTTTTATTCCAAAATGGCAGCACAATTCTTTTATTATTCAGGACGATCTAGAACAATGGTTGGGTGATCAATTTGTTATGGATCTATTGGCGACCGCCAGATTTTCATAATGATTTCGGAAAGCCGTGTAGATATTGATCGCCCTATCTTGTAAGTTATTGAAGGTCCCAAGGAGGAAAACGCAGGCTAGATCATTAGGACCATAATTATCTATGTGGTCATCTTGATTTTAATCCGCGTAGTTACTCAAATGACGTCGAATATAACGTCATCGACGACGTCTAACCCGCTTATTTAAAATTGAAGCTTGGAAACATGAAGAGCACAAAAAGACGGCAATCCAACCGTAAATATGGGTCAAGTCCACATCAAAGGTGGGACCTTCGATCGTAGTTTCGCAACCGAGACGGGTCTAGCTACAAAGACTTCTTGAGAAGCCCGAGAAGCATCTTTAAAAGATTGGACCGTCCATGATGCTTAGTTAATCTTTATCCAAACAGCACTTTCCCCAACGCCGAGGATCCCACCACTAAACCGCATCATGGTGCTTGGTCCTACATATAAGCGTGTAACGGGCGATATGTACTTCAACATGCCTACATTGGTTAGTGGAGGCCCATTATAGTTCAGATTCGTGTGACCTCTAAAGTTTAGTAAGCATTAGGACGGTCGGGTCTTTTAAATGATCATTGAAAATCAGCTTGCTTCCTAAATGTTGGTCAACAGATTCAGTTCACCTGCCGCGATTGGAGGGATCCCACCTTTGATGTGGTTATTGGCTGTTATTGAGTCTTTTGTCTATCGATGTTTCCAATGCTTCAATTTTAAATAAGCGGTTTGGCGTCATCGATGACGTTATATTCGACGTCATTTGAGTAACTACAGTGGATTAAAATCAAGATGACCACATAGATAGTTATGTGGTCCTAATGATCTACCATCATTTTCCCCATCCTGGGACCTTCAATAACTACAGATAATGGGCGATCAATATCTATACGCTTTCGAAATCCATTATGAAAATCGGGTCGCGGCGTGATCCATAACAAATTGATCAACCATTGTACCATGTTAAGAAGGAATAATAATAAAAGCATTTCTGCCATTTTGGAATAAAAATGGCGGTGGCGGAGCAAATATCCTGTCGATGTTAGAAGAAATATTATGGTATTGCAATAAAAAGGTTCTTGGATCCTTATCTCGAATGATTGTAATGCCGACTCTTTTGACCCGGTGCTTAAAGCCTCGGCATACACGTCTTTATTAGATTGATTACCGCCATTTGCGGATCCCGGTCGGTCTGGAATTCACCATGTTGAATCGTGTCACCATCTTTGTCAAGGTACGCATTGACATCGGAACTTGACCGTGCACCTTGGATGTGACAATGGAATGAGGTTGATTGGTGTGGAGAGACCAAATCAAAAATCCGTTGATTGTAACCATGAAACTTGCCCTCAAATTGGATGAGAGCATGTATGTGTGGCTCCCCATTGTCGTGAAATTCCCTACAAACCTTAATGAATTTCTTATTGACGGGAGTCGGGATATTTTGCAATTGGGAGAGTGCTTCGTGTTTAGAAAGAGAGCAACGAGGGTACGTGAGGAAGAAATTCGCCCGCGGTTACCGAAATCGGCCGGCGGATGGCATGTTTGGTAAATAAGGGGTGAACACCGGCCGGAGCACTCAAAAAGTCTCCGGTTGATTTGGTGTTTTGGTGTTGAATTTATAGTAGGAGCCGTCTCAGTACACCACGTGACACGTGTAGGTCATCCGGAATAATATTACCGGATGACCTACTCCTCATCCGATGCAAAACGACGTCGTTTTGCAATGCCTAGGTAACGTGGGCCCACCAATGTAGTGCATCAAGTGGTGCGTGGTCCCTATTAATGGCGTATTATGTAAGTTTTCTCGGTGGCGTGTTGTTGAAGCCACGGAGGTCCGCATTACATTAAATAATGAAAAAGCGTGCTCGTAGTGGTGGAACAAGATCCGAATTTTAGGGTGGACGGTGCAACTTTGGAATAAGATATAATATCTTAATGATTCCTTTGTCCGGAAGGAACATGTGGGATGTTGTATTAATGGGCCTCCGTTTGTTGTCCTGGCGAGCCCGTAATGAATTTGGATTGCAGGGGTGTGTGTGAAAAGTTTGCGAGGCCCGATTTAATTGCGTGGGTAGTTGGTTTTTTTTGTGGGCTTACAATTGACTCTCGTGATATATCATGCTTTGTACTCCTTAGAAAATTATCCAAGTTCTTACGGGCGGTTTGTGCGAGATGTGCGTAGACCGATTTTTGTCGGATCAGTTATACCAGTGGAAGACAGTGGAGACGAACTCAGGGTCCAAGAAAGGATTTACCGTCGAGTCGAAGGGGAGAAGATAAGGCAACTCCGGTGTCGAAGTAGGAAGGTCGGTTCGTTCTTGGATTATCGGGTTAAACGTGTAGCTATTCGTGAGTTAGAGCGATTAATTAGGGATGGATGGAATGGGGACCCCATCACGCCTAAGGACGCCTCGATATCAGCCGGCCGGTAGACGGTCACTTCTCGGTGGTAGTGTTGGCCGAAGGCCACCTTTCCGTAATCGTCAGGCTAGTCGGATAACCGCTCGGACCAAGTATGTGCGAAGACGTGCGCGATGGTATCGAAAACGATCAAGAGTTGATCGTCGTGGAGTCGAGGTGTTTACACATGATCTAGATAAGATCACTTTTGATGGTAAGGGTGATGTTCGTGTGTTGAACGCTATTAAATTGGGTAACGACAAGCATGAACGTCGAGTGATAAAATTGTTGTAAAGGGGATCCGTCTTTTGGGGAATGTTGTTCTTGGCCCAACGCTCGTAGCGAAGCGTAAACGCATCATGTTGTTTTACTCATCGTGGCTGATGACAAGGTTGGTGATAGCAGATCCGAATGCAGATGATATATTCTCATCCATTGGGCCACTAGTCCTGAAACGTGGACCGTACGAAGGGACATGGATGATCGGTTCGAATTATTCGAAGGATGAAATTGTCACTAGAAGGCGGTGCAGATGCCTCACATGCGAAACGCCATATTGAGTTAGTTGATAAGTGGATCGATACAAATATTTGGACAGACTATCGAGATGCGTTATTTGGGCCAGTGACGGAATAGCAAGAGGCGCATTATATTTATTTGGTCGTCGTTGTTAATGGGAGTCCATGTCATTATACACTCCGAGTTGAAATTCGTTTTCGAATCGTTATTTATTGTAATGTAGGTTGATTGTGTTTTGTAATGGATATGGAGGATTTACATACGGGAATAATTGAAGGTGTAAACTCCAACGATTATGAAGGAATTGAACTTTCGTTGCCAAATCTGTTTGACAAAGTGCGTATGAAATTTAGTGGTAAAAGCATGAAAATTGACAAGATATTAGTGCGATATTCGGCACTATGCCCGCCTAATGCGCGGGGATACGTGCGGTTGGAGGTTATAGACAAGCGATTAGATGGTGCGAGATGGTTTACAAGCGTATTATGTCATTCCAGTGGATTGTCATTGCGAGTTGACATACCACGGTAATGGGTATTGCTCGGCAAATGAGAAACAGGTACCATGGATTGTTCGGTATAAGTTAGAAGACTCAAACATTCATGCTGGTGTGCGTTATTGCAAGATGCTAGGGTTTTTACGATACGCCTCGGCTGATATGCCAGGGGAACAGGCCCTTCGGGCCCCTTCAATGAAGATATTGAACAAAAAATATGGGCCTCATAATATTTGCGTGTGGCATTGCCAACCATCAAAGCCCGTTCCATATTTGGGCCGTGCGAGATCATTGTCGATGGGCCATTGCGACGGTAGACTCGTGACAAGTGGGTTTGGCGAGACATCAATTGATTTGGATCACCGTTTGGGCCCTCGTCTTAGTCTCAATGGGCCTCGACTGATTGAGGAGCCTTCGGACATGTGTTCGGATATTGGGCCCTCGGTTAGTCAAGTGGGCCATAATCGGCCCGTGGATACCGTTACGGGTTCCGCTTGTTGTAGTGGTTGAGCCTCGGGATTTATTGGGCTTTGTCAAGGATGTTGTCGATATCTCGTGTAGTCGGTCACGTCGTGAATGTATTGGTGACTCGAAATTGGAGACTATAGATAGTTATGTGTCGGATGGTCAAGTGCAGATAGGAACGGGCGTTGATGTGCAAGTAAATGATGATGGGAACGTTGTTCCAAGGAAGTGAATGTATGTGGATGTGTCTCGTAATGTAATACAATGGAATACGGAAAGGCGTTGTCGTCATTTTTTTTCAACACAATCAATAAACATTAAATTTGACGTCACTAGTTTGTATAACATCATTGATATATGGGTCCAATTCAGCTAGTGCAGTCGAAACAGCTCTTATAACATGATTTATGCTAATAACTCCCACATTATCTAAATACTTCATTACATTGAATCGTATCCGACCAATAAACGCCTGAAGAAGTGGGTGTTAATCTGGTCCAGATCTCGAAGTTGATCCAACATTTGTGAATGCAAAGTGATTTGCGTAGATTATGGTTGAAGCGGATCTGGATAGTGATAATGTCATATGGGTCTCCGAAAGGCCTTTGGCGGTGACTGATTACCTTGAAATATAATGGATTCTTTACTAACCATATGTATTCGCCGCGATCACTGTTCGGAAGTTATCATATCGCCAGTCCTGTTATCCATGCGTGTAGTATGATATGAGCAAGTCTGTAGTCAGGTTGATTCGTGTGGATCCTCGGTGTTGGGGTTATAAAGTGCTGATTGGATAAAGACGAACCAAGCATTATGGACGGTCCAGTCTTTTAAAGATGCATTCTCAAGCTTCTCTAAGAAGTCTTTGTAGCTGGACCCGTCTCCTGGATTGCGAAGCACGATTGAAGGGATCCCACCTTTGATGTGGACTGGTCGGCCATATTTGCGCTTGGATTGCCGGCTTTTTTGTGCTCCTATCGAGATGTTTCCAATGCTTCAATTTTAAATAAGCGGGTTCGACGTCATCGATGACGTTATATTCGACGTCATTTGAGTAACTACGTGGATTAAAATCAAGATGACCACATAGATAGTTATGTGGTCCTAATGATCTAGCCCACGCAGTTTTCCGTTCTACTGGGACCTTCAATAACTACGAGATAATGGGCGATCAATATCTATACGCTTTCAAATCCATTATGAAAATCTGGCTGCGCAGTGATCCATAACAAATTGATCACCCAACCATTGTTCTAGATCGTCCGGAATAATAAAAGAATTGTGCGGCCATTTTGGAATAAAAATGGCGGTGGCGGAGCAAATATCCTGTCGATGTTAGAAGAAATATTATGGTATTGCAATAAAAAGGTTCTTGGATCCTTATCTCGAATGATCTGTAATGCCGACTCTTTTGACCCGGTGCTTAAAGCCTCGGCATACACGTCTTTATTAGATTGATTACCGCCATTTGCGGATCGCCGGTCGGTCTGGAATTCACCATGTTGAATCGTGTCACCATCTTTGTCAAGGTACGCATTGACATCGGAACTTGACCGTGCACCTTGGATGTGACAATGGAATGAGGTTGATTGGTGTGGAGAGACCAAATCAAAAATCCGTTGATTGTAACACTTGAAACTTGCCCTCAAATTGGATGAGAGCATGTATGTGTGGCTCCCCATTGTCGTGAAATTCCCTACAAACCTTAATGAATTTCTTATTGACGGGAGTCGGGATATTTTGCAATTGGGAGAGTGCTTCGTGTTTAGAAAGAGAGCAACGAGGGTACGTGAGGAAGAAATTCCGGCGCTACCCGAAATCGGCCGGGATGGCATGTTTGGTAAATAAGGGGTGAACACCAGCGGAGCACTCAAAAAGTCTCCGGTTGATTTGGTGTTTTGGTGTTGAATTTATAGTAGGAGCCGCTCTCTGTACACCACGTGACACGTGTAGGTCATCCCGAATAATATTACCGGATGACCTACTCCTCATCTCGATGCAAAACGACGTCGTTTTGCAATGCCTAGGTAACGTGGGCCCACCAATGTAGTGCATCAAGTGGTGCGTGGTCCCTATTACGGCGTATTATGTAAGTTTTCTCGGTGGCGTGTTGTTGAAGCCACGGAGGTCCGCATTACATTAAATAATGAAAAAGCGTGCTCGTAGTGGTGGAACAAGATCCGAATTTTAGGGTGGACGGTGCAACTTTGGAATAAGATATAATATCTTAATGATTCCTTTGTCCGGAAGGAACATGTGGGATGTTGTATTAATGGGCCTCCGTTTGTTGTCCTGGCGAGCCCGTAATGAATTTGGATTGCAGGGGTGTGTGTGAAAAGTTTGCGAGGCCCGATTTAATTGCGTGGGTAGTTGGTTTTTTTGTGGGCTTACAATTGACTCTCGTGATATATCATGCCAGTACTCCTTAGAAAATTATCCAAGTTCTTACGGGCGGTTTGTGCGGATGTGCGTAGACCGATTTTTGTCGGATCGGTTATACCATGGAAGACAGTGGAGATCGGAACTCGGGGTCCAAGAAAGGATTTCTGTCAGTCGAAGGGGAGAAGATAAGGCAACTCCGGTGTCGAAGTAGGAAGGTCGATCGTTCTTCGGATTATCGGGTTAAACGTGTAGCTATTCGTGAGTTAGAGCAGTTAATTAGGGATGGATGGAATGGGGACCCCATCACGCCTAAGGACGCCTCGATATCAGCCGGCCGGTAGACGGTCACTTCTCAGTGGTAGTGTTGGCCGAAGGCCACCTTTCCGTAATCGTCGGGCTAGTCGGATAACTGCTCAGACCAAGTATGTGCGAAGCGTGCCGCGATGGTATCGAAAACGATCAAGAGTTGATCGTCGTGGAGTCGAGGTGTTTACACATGATCTAGATAAGATCACTTTTGATGGTAAGGGTGATGTTCGTGTGTTGAACGCTATTAAATTGGGTAACAACAAGCATGAACGTCAGAGTGATAAAATTGTTGTAAAGGGGATCCGTCTTTTGGGGAATGTTGTTCTTGGCCCAACAGCTCGTAGCGAGGCAGAAACGCATCATGTTGTTTTACTCATCGTGGCTGATGACAAGGTTGGTGATAGCAGTCCGAATGCAGATGATATATTCTCATCCATTGGGCCAGCTAGTCCTGAAACGTGGACCGTACGAAGGGACATGGATGATCGGTTCCAATTATTCGAAGGATGAAATTGTCACTAGAAGGCGGTGCAGATGCCTCACATGCGAAACGCCATATTGAGTTAGTTGATAAGTGGATCGATACAAATATTTGGACAGACTATCGAGATGCGTTATTTGGGCCAGTGACGGAATAGCAAGAGGCGCATTATATTTGGTTGCTGCTGTTGTTAATGGGAGTCCATGTCATTATACACTCCGAGTTGAAATTCGTTTTCGTAACTGTTATTTATTGTAATGTAGGTTGATTGTGTTTTGTAATGGATATGGAGGATTTACATACGGGAATAATTGAAGGTGTAAACTCCAACGATTATGAAGGAATTGAACTTTCGTTGCCAAATCTGTTTGACAAAGTGCGTATGAAATTTAGTGGTAAAAGCATGAAAATTGACAAGATATTAGTGCGATATTCGGCACTATGCCCGCCTAATGCGCGGGGATACGTGCGGTTGGAGGTTATAGACGGGCGATTAGATGGTGCAGATGGTTTACAAGCGTATTATGTCATTCCGGTGGATTGTCATTGCGAGTTGACATACCACGGTAATGGGTATTGCTCGGCAAATGAGAAACAGTACCATGGATTGTTCGGTATAAGTTAGAAGACTCAAACATTCATCTTTGGTGTGCGTTATTGCAAGATGCTAGGGTTTTTACGATACGCCTCGGCCGATATGCCAGGGGAACAGGCCCTTCGGGCCCCTTCGGTGAAGATATTGAACAAAAAATATGGGCCTCATAATATTTGCGTGTGGCATTGCCAACCATCAAAGCCCGTTCCATATTTGGGCCGTACGAGATCATTGTCGATGGGCCATTGCGACGATGGACTCGTGACGGGTGGGTTTGGCGAGACATCAATTGATTTGGATCACCGTTTGGGCCCTCGTCTTAGTCTCAATGGGCCTCGACCGATTGAGGAGCCTTCGGACATGTGTTCGGATATTGGGCCCTCGGTTAGTCAAGTGGGCCATAATCGGCCCGTGGATACCGGTACGGGTTCCGCTTCGTTGTAGTGGTTGAGCCTCGGGATTTATTGGGCTTTGTCAAGGATGTTGTCGATATCTCGTGTAGTCGGTCACGTCGTGAATGTATTGGTGACTCGAAATTGGAGACTATAGATAGTTATGTGTCGGATGGTCAAGTGCAGCTAGGAACGGGCGTTGATGTGCAAGTAAATGATGATGGGAACGTTGTTCCAAGGAAGTGAATGTATGTGGATGTGTCTCCGTAATGTAATACAATGGAATACGTAAAGGTCGTTGTCGCCATTTTTTTTCAACACAATCAATAAACATTAAATTTGACGTCACTAGTTTGTATAACATCATTGATATATGGGTCCAATTCAGCTAGTGCGATCGAAACAGCTCTTATAACATGATTTATGCTAATAACTCCCACATTATCTAAATACTTCATTACATTGAATCGTATCCGACCAATAAACGCCAAGAAGTGGGTGTTAATCTGGTCCAGATCTCGAAGTTGATCCAACATTTGTGAATGCAAAGTGATTTGCGTAGATTATGGTTGAAGCGGATCTGGATAGTGATAATGTCATATGGGTCTCCGAAAGGCCTTTGGCGGTGACTGATTACCTTGAAATATAATGGATTCTTTACTAACCATATGTATTCGCCGCGATCGGCTTGTTCGGAAGTTATCATATCGCCATCTGTTATCCATGCGTGTAGTATGATATGAGCAAGTCTGTAGTCAGGTTGATTCGTGTGGATCCTCGGTGTTGGGGTTATAAAGTGCTGATTGGATAAAGACGAACCAAGCATTATGGACGGTCCAGTCTTTTAAAGATGCATTCTCAGGCTTCTCTAAGAAGTCTTTGTAGCTGGACCCGTCTCCTGGATTGCAGAGCACGATTAAGGGATCCCACCTTTGATGTGGACTGGTCGGCCATATTTGCGCTTGGATTGCCGGTCTTTTTGTGCTCCTATCAGATGTTTCCAATGCTTCAATTTTAAATAAGCGGGTTCGACGTCATCGATGACGTTATATTCGACGTCATTTGAGTAACTACGTGGATTAAAATCAAGATGACCACATAGATAGTTATGTGGTCCTAATGATCTAGCCCACGCAGCTTTCCCGGTTCTACTGGGACCTTCAATAACTACGAGATAATGGGCGATCAATATCTATACGCTTTCGAAATCCATTATGAAAATCTGGCCGGGAAGCAGATCCATAACAAATTGATCACCCAACCATTGTTCTAGATCGTCCGGAATAATAAAAGAATTGTGCTGCCATTTTGGAATAAAAATGGCAGGTGGCGAGCAAATATCCTGTCGATGTTAGAAGAAATATTATGGTATTGCAATAAAAAGGTTCTTGGATCCTTATCTCGAATGATCCGTAATGCCGACTCTTTTGACCCGGTGCTTAAAGCCTCGGCATACACGTCTTTATTAGATTGATTACCGCCATTTGCGGATCGCCGGTCGGTCTGGAATTCACCATGTTGAATCGTGTCACCATCTTTGTCAAGGTACGCATTGACATCGGAACTTGACCGTGCACCTTGGATGTGACAATGGAATGAGGTTGATTGGTGTGGAGAGACCAAATCAAAAATCCGTTGATTGTAACATCAAACTTGCCCTCAAATTGGATGAGAGCATGTATGTGTGGCTCCCCGTTGTCGTGAAATTCCCTACAAACCTTAATGAATTTCTTATTGACGGGAGTCGGGATATTTTGCAATTGGGAGAGTGCTTCGTGTTTAGAAAGAGAGCAACGAGGGTACGTGAGGAAGAAATTCCGGCGATTACCTGAAATCGGCCGGCGGATGGCATGTTTGGTAAATAAGGGGTGAACACCAGGTCGGAGCACTCAAAAAGTCTCCGGTTGATTTGGTGTTTTGGTGTTGAATTTATAGTAGGAGCCGCTCTACTGTACACCACGTGACACGTGTAGGTCATCCGGAATAATATTACCGGATGACCTACTCCCTCATCTGATGCAAAACGACGTCGTTTTGCAATGCCTAGGTAACGTGGGCCCACCAATGTAGTGCATCAAGTGGTGCGTGGTCCCTATTACTGGCGTATTATGTAAGTTTTCTCAGTGGCGTGTTGTTGAAGCCACGGAGGTCCGCATTACATTAAATAATGAAAAAGCGTGCTCGTAGTGGTGGACCAAGATCCGAATTTTAGGGTGGACGGTGCAACTTTGGAATAAGATATAATATCTTAATGATTCCTTTGTCCGGAAGGAACATGTGGGATGTTGTATTAATGGGCCTCCGTTTGTTGTCCTGGCGAGCCCGTAATGAATTTGGATTGCAGGGGTGTGTGTGAAAAGTTTGCGAGGCCCGATTTAATTGCGTGGGTAGTTGGTTTTTTTGTGGGCTTACAATTGACTCTCGTGATATATCATGCTGTACTCCTTAGAAAATTATCCAAGTTCTTACGGGCAGTTTGTGCAGATGTGCGTAGACCGATTTTTGTCGGATCGGTTATACCAGTGGAAGACAAGTGGAGACGTAACTCAGGGTCCAAAGAAAGGATTTCGTCGAGTCGAAGGGGAGAAGATAAGGCAACTCCGGTGTCGAAGTAGGAAGGTCGGTCGTTCTTCGGATTATCGGGTTAAACGTGTAGCTATTCGTGAGTTAGAGCGATTAATTAGGGATGGATGGAATGGGGACCCCATCACGCCTAAGGACGCCTCGATATCAGCCGGCCGGTAGACGGTCACTTCTCAGTGGTAGTGTTGGCCGAAGGCCACCTTTCCGTAATCGTCGGGCTAGTCGGATAACTGCTCAGACCAAGTATGTGCAGGACGTGCCGCGATGGTATCGAAAACGATCAAGAGTTGATCGTCGTGGAGTCGAGGTGTTTACACATGATCTAGATAAGATCACTTTTGATGGTAAGGGTGATGTTCGGTGTGTTGAACGCTATTAAATTGGGTAACAGCAAGCATGAACGTCAGAGTGATAAAATTGTTGTAAAGGGGATCCGTCTTTTGGGGAATGTTGTTCTTGGCCCAACAGCTCGTAGCGAGGCAGAAACGCATCATGTTGTTTTACTCATCGTGGCTGATGACAAGGTTGGTGATAGCAGTCCGAATGCAGATGATATATTCTCATCCATTGGGCCAGCTAGTCCTGAAACGTGGACCGTACGAAGGGACATGGATGATCGGTTCCGAATTATTCGAAGGATGAAATTGTCACTAGAAGGCGGTGCAGATGCCTCACATGCGAAACGCCATATTGAGTTAGTTGATAAGTGGATCGATACAAATATTTGGACAGACTATCGAGATGCGTTATTTGGGCCAGCTGACGGAATAGCAAGAGGCGCATTATATTTGGTTGCTGCTGTTGTTAATGGGAGTCCATGTCATTATACACTCCGAGTTGAAATTGTTGTGGAATCGTTATTTATTGTAATGTAGGTTGATTGTGTTTTGTAATGGATATGGAGGATTTACATACGGGAATAATTGAAGGTGTAAACTCCAACGATTATGAAGGAATTGAACTTTCGTTGCCAAATCTGTTTGACAAAGTGCGTATGAAATTTAGTGGTAAAAGCATGAAAATTGACAAGATATTAGTGCGATATTCGGCACTATGCCCGCTAATGCGCGGGGATACGTGCGGTTGGAGGTTATAGACGGGCGATTAGATGGTGCAGATGGTTTACAAGCGTATTATGTCATTCCAGGTGGATTGTCATTGCGAGTTGACATACCACGGTAATGGGTATTGCTCGGCAAGAATGAGAAACAGTACCATGGATTGTTCGGTATAAGTTAGAAGACTCAAACATTCATGCTGGTGTGCGTTATTGCAAGATGCTAGGGTTTTTACGATACGCCTCGGCTGATATGCCAGGGGAACAGGCCCTTCGGGCCCCTTCGGTGAAGATATTGAACAAAAAATATGGGCCTCATAATATTTGCGTGTGGCATTGCCAACCATCAAAGCCCGTTCCATATTTGGGCCGTACGAGATCATTGTCGATGGGCCATTGCGACGATGGACTCGTGACAGGTGGGTTTGGCGAGACATCAATTGATTTGGATCACCGTTTGGGCCCTCGTCTTAGTCTCAATGGGCCTCGACCGATTGAGGAGCCTTCGGACATGTGTTCGGATATTGGGCCCTCGGTTAGTCAAGTGGGCCATAATCGGCCCGTGGATACCGTTACGGGTTCCGCTTGTTGTAGTGGTTGAGCCTCGGGATTTATTGGGCTTTGTCAAGGATGTTGTCGATATCTCGTGTAGTCGGTCACGTCGTGAATGTATTGGTGACTCGAAATTGGAGACTATAGATAGTTATGTGTCGGATGGTCAAGTGCGGATAGGAACGGGCGTTGATGTGCAAGTAAATGATGATGGGAACGTTGTTCCAAGGAAGTGAATGTATGTGGATGTGTCTCTGTAATGTAATACAATGGAATACGAAAGGTCATTGTCGTCATTTTTTTTCAACACAATCAATAAACATTAAATTTGACGTCACTAGTTTGTATAACATCATTGATATATGGGTCCAATTCAGCTAGTGCGGTCGAAACAGCTCTTATAACATGATTTATGCTAATAACTCCCACATTATCTAAATACTTCATTACATTGAATCGTATCCGACCAATAAACGCCGAAGAAGTGGGTGTTAATCTGGTCCAGATCTCGAAGTTGATCCAACATTTGTGAATGCAAAGTGATTTGCGTAGATTATGGTTGAAGCGGATCCTGGATAGTGATAATGTCATATGGGTCTCCGAAAGGCCTTTGGCGGTGACCGATTACCTTGAAATATAATGGATTCTTTACTAACCATATGTATTCGCGCGATCAGCTTGTTCGGAAGTTATCATATCGCCAGTCCTGTTATCCATGCGTGTAGTATGATATGAGCAAGTCTGTAGTCAGGTTGATTCGTGTGGATCCTCGGTGTTGGGGTTATAAAGTGCTGATTGGATAAAGACGAACCAAGCATTTTGGACGGTCCAGTCTTTTAAAGATGCATTCTCAGGCTTCTCTAAGAAGTCTTTGTAGCTGGACCCGTCTCCTGGATTGCAGAGCACGATTGAAGGGATCCCACCTTTGATGTGGACTGGTCGGCCATATTTGCAGTTGGATTGCCAGTCTTTTTGTGCTCCTATCGATGTTTCCAATGCTTCAATTTTAAATAAGCGGGTTCGACGTCATCGATGACGTTATATTCGACGTCATTTGAGTAACTACGTGGATTAAAATCAAGATGACCACATAGATAGTTATGTGGTCCTAATGATCTAGCCCACGCAGTTTTCCCAGTTCTACTGGGACCTTCAATAACTACAGATAATGGGCGATCAATATCTATACGCTTTCGAAATCCATTATGAAAATCTGGCTGCGCAGCAGTATCCATAACAAATTGATCACCCAACCATTGTTCTAGATCGTCCGGAATAATAAAAGAATTGTGCTGCCATTTTGGAATAAAAATGGCGGTGGCGAGCAAATATCCTGTCGATGTTAGAAGAAATATTATGGTATTGCAATAAAAAGGTTCTTGGATCCTTATCTCGAATGATCTGTAATGCCGACTCTTTTGACCCGGTGCTTAAAGCCTCGGCATACACGTCTTTATTAGATTGATTACCGCCATTTGCGGATCGCCGGTCGGTCCGGAATTCACCATGTTGAATCGTGTCACCATCTTTGTCAAGGTACGCATTGACATCGGAACTTGACCGTGCACCTTGGATGTGACAATGGAATGAGGTTGATTGGTGTGGAGAGACCAAATCAAAAATCCGTTGATTGTAACATCGAAACTTGCCCTCAAATTGGATGAGAGCATGTATGTGTGGCTCCCCATTGTCGTGAAATTCCCTACAAACCTTAATGAATTTCTTATTGACGGGAGTCGGGATATTTTGCAATTGGGAGAGTGCTTCGTGTTTAGAAAGAGAGCAACGAGGGTACGTGAGGAAGAAATTCCGGGCGGTTACCGAAATCGCCGGCGGATGGCATGTTTGGTAAATAAGGGGTGAACACCAGCTGGAGCACTCAAAAAGTCTCCGGTTGATTTGGTGTTTTGGTGTTGAATTTATAGTAGGAGCCGCTCTCTTGTACACCACGTGACACGTGTAGGTCATCCGAATAATATTACCGGATGACCTACTCCCTCATCCGATGCAAAACGACGTCGTTTTGCAATGCCTAGGTAACGTGGGCCCACCAATGTAGTGCATCAAGTGGTGCGTGGTCCCTATTACTGGCGTATTATGTAAGTTTTCTCAGTGGCGTGTTGTTGAAGCCACGGAGGTCCGCATTACATTAAATAATGAAAAAGCGTGCTCGTAGTGGTGGACCAAGATCCGAATTTTAGGGTGGACGGTGCAACTTTGGAATAAGATATAATATCTTAATGATTCCTTTGTCCGGAAGGAACATGTGGGATGTTGTATTAATGGGCCTCCGTTTGTTGTCCTGGCGAGCCCGTAATGAATTTGGATTGCAGGGGTGTGTGTGAAAAGTTTGCGAGGCCCGATTTAATTGCGTGGGTAGTTGGTTTTTTTGTGGGCTTACAATTGACTCTCGTGATATATCATGCTGTACTCCTTAGAAAATTATCCAAGTTCTTACGGGCAGTTGTGCAGATGTGCGTAGACCGATTTTTGTCGGATCAGTTATACCAGTGGAAGACAGTGGAGACTGTAACTCAGGGTCCAGAAAGGATTTCTGTCGAGTCGAAGGGGAGAAGATAAGGCAACTCCGGTGTCGAAGTAGGAAGGTCAGTCGTTCTTCGGATTATCGGGTTAAACGTGTAGCTATTCGTGAGTTAGAGCAGTTAATTAGGGATGGATGGAATGGGGACCCCATCACGCCTAAGGACGCCTCGATATCAGCCGGCCGGTAGACGGTCACTTCTCAGTGGTAGTGTTGGCCGAAGGCCACCTTTCCGTAATCGTCGGGCTAGTCGGATAACTGCTCAGACCAAGTATGTGCAATACGTGCCGCGATGGTATCGAAAACGATCAAGAGTTGATCGTCGTGGAGTCGAGGTGTTTACACATGATCTAGATAAGATCACTTTTGATGGTAAGGGTGATGTTCGTGTGTTGAACGCTATTAAATTGGGTAACAGCAAGCATGAACGTCAGAGTGATAAAATTGTTGTAAAGGGGATCCGTCTTTTGGGGAATGTTGTTCTTGGCCCAACAGCTCGTAGCGAGGCAGAAACGCATCATGTTGTTTTACTCATCGTGGCTGATGACAAGGTTGGTGATAGCAGTCCAATGCAGATGATATATTCTCATCCATTGGGCCAGCTAGTCCTGAACGTGGACCGTCGAAGGGACATGGATGATCGGTTCAATTATTCAAGGATGAAATTGTCACTAGAAGGCGGTGCAGATGCCTCACATGCGAAACGCCATATTGAGTTAGTTGATAAGTGGATCGATACAAATATTTGGACAGACTATCGAGATCGTTATTTGGGCCAGGGTCGGAATAGCAAGAGGCGCATTATATTTGGTCGTTGCTGTTGTTAATGGGAGTCCATGTCATTATACACTCCGAGTTGAAATTCGTTTTGAATTGTTATTTATTGTAATGTAGGTTGATTGTGTTTTGTAATGGATATGGAGGATTTACATACGGGAATAATTGAAGGTGTAAACTCCAACGATTATGAAGGAATTGAACTTTCGTTGCCAAATCTGTTTGACAAAGTGCGTATGAAATTTAGTGGTAAAAGCATGAAAATTGACAAGATATTAGTGCGATATTCGGCACTATGCCCGCCTAATGCGCGGGGATACGTGCGGTTGGAGGTTATAGACGGCGATTAGATGGTGCGAGATGGTTTACAAGCGTATTATGTCATTCCGGTGGATTGTCATTGCGAGTTGACATACCACGGTAATGGGTATTGCTCAGAAAATGAGAAACAGGTACCATGGATTGTTCGGTATAAGTTAGAAGACTCAAACATTCATGCTGGTGTGCGTTATTGCAAGATGCTAGGGTTTTTACGATACGCCTCGGCTGATATGCCAGGGGAACAGGCCCTTCGGGCCCCTTCGGTGAAGATATTGAACAAAAAATATGGGCCTCATAATATTTGCGTGTGGCATTGCCAACCATCAAAGCCCGTTCCATATTTGGGCCGTGCGAGATCATTGTCGATGGGCCATTGCGACAGTAGACTCGTGATGGTGGGTTTGGCGAGACATCAATTGATTTGGATCACCGTTTGGGCCCTCGTCTTAGTCTCAATGGGCCTCGACTGATTGAGGAGCCTTCGGACATGTGTTCGGATATTGGGCCCTCGGTTAGTCAAGTGGGCCATAATCGGCCCGTGGATACCGTTACGGGTTCCGCTTCTGTTGTAGTGGTTGAGCCTCGGGATTTATTGGGCTTTGTCAAGGATGTTGTCGATATCTCGTGTAGTCGGTCACGTCGTGAATGTATTGGTGACTCGAAATTGGAGACTATAGATAGTTATGTGTCGGATGGTCAAGTGCAGATAGGAACGGGCGTTGATGTGCAAGTAAATGATGATGGGAACGTTGTTCCAAGGAAGTGAATGTATGTGGATGTGTCTCTGTAATGTAATACAATGGAATACGAAAAGGTCATTGTCGTCATTTTTTTTCAACACAATCAATAAACATTAAATTTGACGTCACTAGTTTGTATAACATCATTGATATATGGGTCCAATTCAGCTAGTGCAGTCAAACAGCTCTTATAACATGATTTATGCTAATAACTCCCACATTATCTAAATACTTCATTACATTGAATCGTATCCGACCAATAAACGCCGAAGAAGTGGGTGTTAATCTTGGTCCAGATCTCGAAGTTGATCCAACATTTGTGAATGCAAAGTGATTTGCGTAGATTATGGTTGAAGCGGATCTGGATAGTGATAATGTCATATGGGTCTCCGAAAGGCCTTTGGCGGTGACTGGATTACCTTGAAATATAATGGATTCTTTACTAACCATATGTATTCGCCATCGCGTTTGGAAGTTATCATATCGCCAGTCCCGTTATCCATGCGTGTAGTATGATATGAGCAAGTCTGTAGTCGGGTTGATTCGTGTGGATCCTCGGTGTTGGGGTTATAAAGTGCTGATTGGATAAAGACGAACCAAGCATTATGGACGGTCCAGGTCTTTTAAAGATGCATTCTCAGGCTTCTCTAAGAAGTCTTTGTAGCTGGACCCGTCTCCTGGATTGCAGAGCACGATTGAAGGGATCCCACCTTTGATGTGGACTGGTCGTCCATATTTGCGGTTGGATTGCCTTGTTTTGTGCTCCTATCAGATGTTTCCAATGCTTCAATTTTAAATAAGCGGGTTCGACGTCATCGATGACGTTATATTCGACGTCATTTGAGTAACTACGTGGATTAAAATCAAGATGACCACATAGATAGTTATGTGGTCCTAATGATCTAGCCCACGCAGTTTTCCCGAGTCTCTCCGGGACCTTCAATAACTACGAGATAATGGGCGATCAATATCTATACGCTTTGAAATCCATTATGAAAATCTGGACAGATCCATAACAAATTGATCACCCAACCATTGTTCTAGATCGTCCCGGAATAATAAAAAGAATTGGTCTTCATTTTGGAATAAAAATGGCAGTGGGTAGGAGCAAATATCTCGGTGGATTAGAAGAAATATTATGGTATTGCAATAAAAAGGTTCTTGGATCCTTATCTCCATGATTTAAAATTCGACGCTTTTGAACCCGGTGCTCAAAGGCTCGGCAGTCCAACGCCTATTAGATTGATTACCCTCAAATTGGATCGCTTCGGTTGTCTGCCGGATTCACCATGTTGAATCGTGTCACCATCTTTGTCAAGGAACGCATTTTACATTCGGAACTTGACCGTGCACCTTGGATGTGACAATGGAATGAGGTTAGATTGGTGTGGAGACACCAAATCAAAAATCCGTGGATTGACACATCTAAACTTGCCCTCAAATTGGATGAGAGCATGTATGTGTGGCTCCCTGTTGTCGTGAAATTCCCTACAAACCTTAATGAATTTCTTATTTGCGGAGTCGGGATATTTTGCAATTGGGAGAGTGCTTCGTGTATAGTTAGAGCAACGAGGGTCGGGGGGGGTGGGTTTTTTTGGGGTTTTTGTTTTTTTTGGGGTGGTTGTTTTTTGGTTGGTTTTTTTTTTTTAACTTCCTTTTTTTCTCTCCTTTTTTTTTTTTTTTTTTTTTTTTTTTTTTTTTTTTTTGTTTTTTTTTTTTTCTCTTTGCCCCTTTTTCCTTTTTTTTTTTTTTATTTTTTTTTTTTTTTTTAATTTACTCCTTACCCCGTTGCCCCTGTCCGTCTTTATAAAACCTGTGACCGCCCGCGGCTATTTGTGTCGGTTGGGTGGTCTTTTTTGTGTGTGGTCGGGGGCGCGGGGCCGCGGTTGCGGGGTTTTTTAAAAAGCTTTTTTTAATTTTTTTTTTTTTTTGCCCTCCGCTTTTTTTTTTTTTTTTTTTTTAATCTTTCTTTTTTAAATCACCCCGTGGATCACCCCCACCCATCGCATTTCCCGGGCCTTTCTTATATTATCTTCCCCCGCGGGGGGGGGGGGGGGGGGGGAAATGATACTTCCAACCAGGGGGTTGGGTTTCCATTATATTTCAAGGTAATCAGTCACCGCCAAAGGCCTTTCGGGACCCATATGACATTATCACTATCCAGATCCGCTACAATGTTCTCGCGATCACTTTGCGTTCACAAATGTTGGATCAACTTCGAGATCTGGACCAGATTAACACCCACTTCTTCGGCGTTTATTGGTCGGATACGATTCAATGTAATGAAGTATTTAGATAATGTGGGAGTTATTAGCATAAATCATGTTATAAGAGGCTGTTTCGGTTGCACTAGCTGAATTGGACCCATATATCAATGATGTTATACAAACTAGTGGCGTCAAATTTAATGTTTATTGATTGTGTTGAAAAAAATGGCGACAAACCTTTCGTATTCCATTGTATTACATTACGCAGACACATCCACATACATTCACTTCCTTGGAACAACGTTCCCATCATCATTTACTTGCACATCAACGCCCGTTCCTATCTGCACTTGACCATCCGACACATAACTATCTATAGTCTCCAATTTCGAGTCACCAATACATTCACGACGTGACCGACTACACGAGATATCGACAACATCCTTGACAAAGCCCAATAAATCCCGAGGCTCAACCACTACAACGGTGGCGGAACCCGTAACGGTATCCACGGGCCGATTATGGCCCACTTGACTAACCGAGGGCCCAATATCCGAACACATGTCCGAAGGCTCCTCAATCAGTCGAGGCCCATTGAGACTAAGACGAGGGCCCAAACGGTGATCCAAATCAATTGATGTCTCGCCAAACCCACCTGTCAGTCTACTGTCGCAATGGCCCATCGACAATGATCTCGCACGGCCCAAATATGGAACGGGCTTTGATGGTTGGCAATGCCACACGCAAATATTATGAGGCCCATATTTTTTGTTCAATATCTTCACCGAAGGGGCCCGAAGGGCCCGTTCCCCTCGGCATATCAGCCGAGGCGTATCGTAAAAACCCTAGCATCTTGCAATAACGCACACCAAAGATGAATGTTTGAGTCTTCTAACTTATACCGAACAATCCATGGTACTGTTTCTCATTTGCCGAGCAATACCCATTACCGTGGTATGTCAACTCGCAATGACAATCCACTGGAATGACATAATACGCTTGTAAACCATCGGCACCATCTAATCGCCTCTTTATAACCTCCAACCGCTCGTATCCCCGCGCATTAAGCTGGGCATAGTGCCGAATATCGCACTAATATCTTGTCAATTTTCATGCTTTTACCACTAAATTTCATACGCACTTTGTCAAACAGATTTGGCAACGAAAGTTCAATTCCTTCATAATCGTTGGAGTTTACACCTTCAATTATTCCCGTATGTAAATCCTCCATATCCATTACAAAACACAATCAACCTACATTACAATAAATAACATTAGCTAAACAATTTCAACTCGGAGTGTATAATGACATGGACTCCCATTAACAACAGGTGACCCAATATAATGCCCCTCTTGCTATTCCGTCACCGATATTTGCCCAAATAACGCATCTCGATAGTCTGTCCAAATATTTGTATCGATCCACTTATCAACTAACTCAATATGGCGTTTCGGCATGTGGGTATCTGCACCGCCTTCTAGTGACAATTTCATCCTTCGAATAATTCGAACCGATCATCCATGTCCCTTCGTACGGTCCACGTTTCAGGACTAGTGGCCCAATGGATGAGAATATATCATCTGCGGATTTGCTATCACCAACCTTGTCATCAGCCACGATGAGTAAAACAACATGATGCGTTTACCGCCGCCTTGATGTGTTGGGCCAAGAACAACATTCCCCAAAAGACGGATCCCCTTTTCAACAATTTTATCACTCCGACGTTCATGCTTGCTTATTCCCAATTTAATAGCGTTCAACACACGAACATCACCCTTACCATCAAAAGTGATCTTATCTAGATCATGTGTAAACACCTCGACTCACTGACGATCAACTCTTGATCGTTTCGATACCATCGCATCGGTCTTGCAATACTTGGTCCGGCGAGTTTCCCGACTAGCCCGACGATTACGGAAAGGTGGCCTTCGGCCAACACTACCACCGAGAGTGACCGTCTACCGGCCGTGATATCGAGGCGTCCTTAGGCGTGATGGGGTCCCCATTCCATCCATCCCTAATTAATTGCTCTAACTCACGAATAGCTACACGTTTAACCCGATAATCCGAAGAACGACCGACCTTCCTACTTCGACACCGGAGTTGCCTTATCTTCTCCCCTTCGACTCGACAGAAATCCTTTCCTGACCCCGAGTTCAGTCTCCCTTTTCTTCCACCGGTATAACTCCCGACAAAAATCGGTCTACGCATTCTGCACAAACCGCCCGTAAGAACTTGGATAATTTTCTAAGGAGTACAAAGCATGATATATCACGAGAGTCAATTGTAAGCCCACAAAAAAACCAACTACCCACGCAATTAAATCGGGCCTCGCAAACTTTTCACACACACCCCTGGAATCCAAATTCATTACGGGCTCGCCAGGACAACAAACGGAGGCCCATTAATACAACATCCCACATGTTCCTTCCGGACAAAGGAATCATTAAGATATTATATCTTATTCCAAAGTTGCACCGTCCACCCTAAAATTCGGATCTTGTTCCACCACTACGAGCACGCTTTTTCATTATTTAATGTAATGCGGACCTCCGTGGCTTCAACAACACGCCACCGAGAAAACTTACATAATACGCCGATAATAGGGACCACGCACCACTTGATGCACTACATTGGTGGGCCCACGTTACCTAGGCATTGCAAAACGACGTCGTTTTGCATCGGATGAGGGAGTAGGTCATCCGGTAATATTATTCCGGATGACCTACACGTGTCACGTGGTGTACGATAGAGCGGCTCCTACTATAAATTCAACACCAAAACACCAAATCAACCGGAGACTTTTTGAGTGCTCCGGCCGGTGTTCACCCCTTATTTACCAAACATGCCATCCGCCGGCCGATTTCGAGTAGCCGCCGGAATTTCTTCCTCACGTACCCTCGTTGCTCTCTTTCTAAACACGAAGCACTCTCCCAATTGCAAAATATCCCGACTCCCGTCAATAAGAAATTCATTAAGGTTTGTAGGGAATTTCACGACAATGGGGAGCCACACATACATGCTCTCATCCAATTTGAGGGCAAGTTTCAAGTGTTACAATCAACGGATTTTTGATTTGGTCTCTCCACACCAATCAACCTCATTCCATTGTCACATCCAAGGTGCACGGTCAAGTTCCGATGTCAATGCGTACCTTGACAAAGATGGTGACACGATTCAACATGGTGAATTCCGGACCGACCGGCGATCCGCAAATGGCGGTAATCAATCTAATAAAGACGTGTATGCCGAGGCTTTAAGCACCGGGTCAAAAGAGTCGGCATTACGGATCATTCGAGATAAGGATCCAAGAACCTTTTTATTGCAATACCATAATATTTCTTCTAACATCGACAGGATATTTGCTCCATTGCCGCCATTTTTATTCCAAAATGGCAAGACAATTCTTTTATTATTCCGGACGATCTAGAACAATGGTTGGGTGATCAATTTGTTATGGATACTGCTGCAGCCAGATTTTCATAATGGATTTCGAAAGCGTATAGATATTGATCGCCCATTATCTGTAGTTATTGAAGGTCCCAGTAGAACTGGGAAAACTGCGTGGGCTAGATCATTAGGACCACATAACTATCTATGTGGTCATCTTGATTTTAATCCACGTAGTTACTCAAATGACGTCGAATATAACGTCATCGATGGCGTCGAACCCGCTTATTTAAAATTGAAGCATTGGAAACATCCGATAGGAGCACAAAAAAGACTGGCAATCCAAGCGCAAATATGGCCGACCAGTCCACATCAAAGGTGGGATCCCTTCAATCGTGCTCTCGCAATCCAGAGACGGGTCCAGCTACAAAGACTTCTTAGAGAAGCCTGAGAATGCATCTTTAAAAGACTGGACCGTCCAAAATGCTTGGTTCGTCTTTATCCAATCAGCACTTTATAACCCCAACACCGAGGATCCACACGAATCAACCTGACTACAGACTTGCTCATATCATACTACACGCATGGATAACGGATTGGCGATATGATAACTTCCGAACAAGTGATCACGCGAATACATATGGTTAGTAAAGAATCCATTATATTTCAAGGTAATCGAGTCACCGCCAAAGGCCTTTCGGAGACCCATATGACATTATCACTATCCAGATCCGCTTCAACCATAATCTACGCAAATCACTTTGCATTCACAAATGTTGGATCAACTTCGAGATCTGGACCAGATTAACACCCACTTCTTGGGCGTTTATTGGTGGATACGATTCAATGTAATGAAGTATTTAGATAATGTGGGAGTTATTAGCATAAATCATGTTATAAGAGTCGTTTCGACTGCACTAGTTGAATTGGACCCATATATCAATGATGTTATACAAACTAGTGACGTCAAATTTAATGTTTATTGATTGTGTTGAAAAAAAATGACGACAACGGACCTTTCTCGTATTCCATTGTATTACATTACGAGACACATCCACATACATTCACTTCCTTGGAACAACGTTCCCATCATCATTTACTTGCACATCAACGCCCGTTCCTATCTGCACTTGACCATCCGACACATAACTATCTATAGTCTCCAATTTCGAGTCACCAATACATTCACGACGTGACCGACTACACGAGATATCGACAACATCCTTGACAAAGCCCAATAAATCCCGAGGCTCAACCACTACAACGAAGCGGAACCCGTAACGGTATCCACGGGCCGATTATGGCCCACTTGACTAACCGGGGGCCCAATATCCGAACACATGTCCGAAGGCTCCTCAATCGGTCGAGGCCCATTGAGACTAAGACGAGGGGCCCAAACGGTGATCCAAATCAATTGATGTCTCGCCAAACCCACCTGCACGAGTCTCTGTCGCAATGGCCCATCGACAATGATCTCGCACGGCCCAAATATGGAACGGGCTTTGATGGTTGGCAATGCCACACGCAAATATTATGAGGCCCATATTTTTTGTTGAATATCTTCATCGAAGGGGCCCGAAGGGCTGTTCCCCCGGCATATCAGCCGAGGCGTATCGTAAAAACCCTAGCATCTTGCAATAACGCACACCAAACATGAATGTTTGAGTCTTCTAACTTATACCGAACAATCCATGATACCTGTTTCTCATTTGCTGAGCAATACCCATTACCGTGGTATGTCAACTCGCAATGACAATCCACTGGAATGACATAATACGCTTGTAAACCATCTGCACTCATCTAATCGCGCTTATCTTATAACCTCCAACCGCACGTATCCCCGCGCATTAAGCGGGCATAGTGCCGAATATCGCACTAATATCTTGTCAATTTTCATGCTTTTACCACTAAATTTCATACGCACTTTGTCAAACAGGCCTAGCGAAAGTTCAATTCCTTCATAATCGTTGGAGTTTACACCTTCAATTATTCCCGTATGTAAATCCTCCATATCCATTACAAAACACAATCAACCTACATTACAATAAATAACGATTCACAAGCAATTTCAACTCGGAGTGTATAATGACATGGACTCCCATTAACAATAACGCAACCAAATATAATGCGCCTCTTGCTATTCAGTCAATTGGCCCAAATAACGCATCTCGATAGATCTGTCCAAATATTTGTATCGATCCACTTATCAACTAACTCAATATGGCGTTTGGCATGTGAGGCATCTGCACCGCCTTCTAGTGACAATTTCATCCTTCGAATAATTGGGAACCGATCATCCATGTCCCTTCGTACGGTCCACGTTTCAGGACTAGTGGCCCAATGGATGAGAATATATCATCTGCATTCGGACTGCTATCACCAACCTTGTCATCACCACGATGAGTAAAACAACATGATGCGTTTACTTCCTTCGCTACAGCTGTTGGGCCAAGAACAACATTCCCCAAAAGACGGATCCCCTTTACAACAATTTTATCACTCAGCGCTCATGCTTGCTGTTACCCAATTTAATAGCGTTCAACACACGAACATCACCCTTACCATCAAAAGTGATCTTATCTAGATCATGTGTAAACACCTCGACTCCACGACGATCAACTCTTGATCGTTTTGATACCATCGCGGCACGTCGCACATACTTAGTCCGAGCGGTTATCCGACTAGCCCGACGATTACGGAAAGGTGGCCTTCGGCCAACACTACCACCGAGAAGTGACCGTCTACCGGCCGGTGATATCGAGGCGTCCTTAGGCGTGATGGGGTCCCCATTCCATCCATCCCTAATTAATCGCTCTAACTCACGAATAGCTACCACGTTTAACCCGATAATCCGAAGAACGACCGACCTTCTACTTCGACACCGGAGTTGCCTTATCTTCTCCCCTTCGACTCGACAGAAATCCTTTCTTGGACCCTGAGTTTCTGATCTCCATTGTCTTCCACCGGTATAACCGATCCGACAAAAATCGGTCTACGTACATCTGCACAAAACGCCCGTAAGAACTTGGATAATTTTCTAAGGAGTACGGCATGATATATCACGAGAGTCAATTGTAAGCCCACAAAAAAACCAACTACCCACGCAATTAAATCGGGCCTCGCAAACTTTTCACACACACCCCCGCAATCCAAATTCATTACGGGCTCGCCTAGGACAACAAACGGAGGCCCATTAATACAACATCCCACATGTTCCTTCCGGACAAAGGAATCATTAAGATATTATATCTTATTCCAAAGTTGCACCGTCCACCCTAAAATTCGGATCTTGTTCCACCACTACGAGCACGCTTTTTCATTATTTAATGTAATGCGGACCTCCGTGGCTTCAACAACACGCCACCGAGAAAACTTACATAATACGCCAGTAATAGGGACCACGCACCACTTGATGCACTACATTGGTGGGCCCACGTTACTTAGGCATTGCAAAACGACGTCGTTTTGCATCAGATGAGGGAGTAGGTCATCCGGTAATATTATTCCGGATGACCTACACGTGTCACGTGGTGTACGAGAGAGCGGCTCCTACTATAAATTCAACACCAAAACACCAAATCAACCGGAGACTTTTTTGAGTGCTCAGCTGGTGTTCACCCCTTATTTACCAAACATGCCATCCGCCGGCGATTTCGGGAATCGCCCGAATTTCTTCCTCACGTACCCTCGTTGCTCTCTTTTCTAAACACGAAGCACTCTCCCAATTGCAAAATATCCCGACTCCCGTCAATAAGAAATTCATTAAGGTTTGTGAGGGAATTTCACGACAATGGGGAGCCACACATCATGCTCTCATCCAATTTGAGGGCAAGTTTCGATGTTACAATCAACGGATTTTTGATTTGGTCTCTCCACACCAATCAACCTCATTCCATTGTCACATCCAAGGTGCACGGTCAAGTTCCGATGTCAATGCGTACCTTGACAAAGATGGTGACACGATTCAACATGGTGAATTCCAGACCGACCGGATCCGCAAATGGCGGTAATCAATCTAATAAAGACGTGTGTGCCGAGGCTTTAAGCACCGGGTCAAAAAGAGTCGGCATACGGATCATTCGAGATAAGGATCCAAGAACCTTTTTATTGCAATACCATAATATTTCTTCTAACATCGACAGGATATTTGCTCCGCCACTGCCATTTTTATTCCAAAATGGCAGCACAATTCTTTTATTATTCCGGACGATCTAGAACAATGGTTGGGTGATCAATTTGTTATGGATACTTTCGCAGCACCGATTTTCATAATGGATTTCGAAAGCGTATAGATATTGATCGCCCATTATCCAGTAGTTATTGAAGGTCCCAGTAGGCCCGGGGAAACTGCGTGGGCGCTAGATCTTAGGACCACATAACTATCTATGTGGTCATCTTGATTTTAATCCACGTAGTTACTCAAATGACGTCGAATATAACGTCATCGATGACGTCGAACCCGCTTATTTAAAATTGAAGCATTGGAAACATCTGATAGGAGCACAAAAAGACCGGCAATCCAACCGCAAATATGGCCGACCAGTCCACATCAAAGGTGGGATCCCTTCAATCGTGCTCTGCAATCCAGAAGCGGGTCCAGCTACAAAGACTTCTTAGAAAGCCTGAGAATGCATCTTTAAAAAACTGGACCGTCCATAATGCTTGGTTCGTCTTTATCCAATCAGCACTTTATAACTCAACACCGAGGATCCACCGAATCAACCCGACTACGGACTTGCTCATATCATACTACACGCATGGATAACAGATCGCGATATGATAACTTCCGAACAAACTGATCGCGGCGAATACATATGGTTAATAAAGAATCCATTATATTTCAAGGTAATCAATCACCGCCAAAGGCCTTTGGAGACCCATATGACATTATCACTATCGAGATCCGCTTGAACCATAATCTACGCAAATCACTTTGCATTCACAAATGTTGGATCAACTTCGAGATCTGGACCAGATTAACACCCACTTCTTAGGCGTTTATTGGTCGGATACGATTCAATGTAATGAAGTATTTAGATAATGTGGGAGTTATTAGCATAAATCATGTTATAAGAGACGTTTGGTCGACTAGTCGAATTGGACCCATATATCAATGATGTTATACAAACTAGTGACGTCAAATTTAATGTTTATTGATTGTGTTGAAAAAAAAATGACGACAATGACCTTTAGTATTCCATTGTATTACATTACGAGACACGTCCACATACATTCACTTCCTTGGAACAACGTTCCCATCATCATTTACTTGCACATCAACGCCGTTCCTATCCGCACTTGACCATCCGACACATAACTATCTATAGTCTCCAATTTCGAGTCACCAATACATTCACGACGTGACCGACTACACGAGATATCGACAACATCCTTGACAAAGCCCAATAAATCCCGAGGCTCAACCACTACAAGAAGCGGAACCTGTAACGGTATCCACGGGCCGATTATGGCCCACTTACTAACGAGGGCCCAATATCCGAACACATGTCCGAAGGCTCCTCAATCGCCGAGGCCCATTGAGACTAAGGCGAGGGCCCAAACAGTGATCCAAATCAATTGATGTCTCGCCAAACCCACCCGTCACGAGTCTACTGTCGCAATGGCCCATCGACAATGATCTGCGCGGCCCAAATATGGAGCAGGCTTTGATGGTTGGCAATACCTTGCGCAAATATATGAGGCCCATATTTCCTGTTCAATCTCTTCTTTGAAGGGGCCGAAGAGCCTGTTCACCCTGGCATATCAGCCGAGGCGTATAGTAAAACCTAGCATCTTGTAATAACGTACACCCGGCATGAATGTTTGATCTTAAACTTATATGAACAATCCATGGTACTGTTTCTCATTTGTTGAGCAATACCCATTACCGTGGTATGTCGACTCATGATGACGATCCTGGAATGACATAATGCGCAACCAAACCATCTGCACCATCTAATCGCTCATCTATAACCTCCAACCGCGTATCCCAGCGCGTTAGGCGGGCATAGTACCGAATATCCCACTAATATCTTGTCAATTTTCATGCTTTTACCACTAAATTTCATACGCACTTTGTCAAACCGATTTGGTAACGAAGGTTCAATTCCTTCATGATCGTTGGAGTTACACCTTAATTATTCCGTATGTAAATCCTCCATATCCATTACAAAGCGCAATCGACCTACATTACAATAAATAACGATTCCCACACGAATTTCAACTTTCGGAGTGTATAATGACATGGACTCCCATTAACGCGGGGTGACCAAATATAATGCGCCTCTTGCTAATCCCGTCACTAGGCCCAAATAAGCAAATCTCGATGATCTTGCCAAATATTTATGTCGATCCACTTATCCTCTCAATATGGCGTTTAGCATGTGAGGCATCTGCACCGCCTTCTAGTGACAATTTCATCCTTCGAATAATTGAACGATCATCCATGTCCCAAAGTGCGGTCCACGTTTGGGACTATTGGCCCATGGATGAGAATATCATCTGCTTGATTGTTATCACCAACCTTGTCATCGGCACGATGGTAAAACAACATGATCGTTTCCCGCGCTACATTGTTGGGCCAAGAACAACATTCCCCAAAAGGCGGATCCCTTTACAACAATTTTATCACTCGAGCGTTAATGCTTTTGTTACCCAATTTAATAGCGTTGACACCCGAACATCGCCCTTACCATCAAAGTGATCTTATCTAGATCATGTGTAAACACCGACTCCACGGCGATCAACTCTTGATCGTTTTCGATCCCATCGCGACACGTCTTGCACATGCCCAGTCCGGCGATTATCAGATAACCCGACGATTACGAAGGGTGGCCTTGGCCGGCTCACTACCCCGAGAAGTGACCGTCGACCGGCGGTGATATCGAGCGTCCTTGGCGTGATGGGGTCCCATTCCATCCATCCCTAATTAACTGCTCTAACTCACGAACAGCTACCGTTACTTGATAATCCGAAGAACGGTGACCTTCCTACTTCGACACCGGAGTTGCCTTATCTTCTCCCCTTCGACTAGACAAATCCTTTACTGGACCACGGATTACGATCTCCATGTCTTCCTTTGGTATAAGCGATCAGACAAAAATCAGTTCCCACATCTGCACAAGCGCCCGTAAGAACTTGGATAATTTTCAAGATACGACGATGATATCCACGAAAGTCAATTGTAAGCCCAAAAAAACCAACTACCTACGCAATTAAATCGGGGACTCGCAGCTTTTCACACACACCCCTGCAATCCAAATTCATTACGGGCTCGCCGGACAACAACGGAGGCCCGTTAATGCAACATCCCACATGTTCCTTCCGGACAAAGGAATCATTAAGATATTATATCTTATTCCAAAGTTGCACCGTCCACCCTAAAATTGATCTTGTTCCACCACTACGAGCACGCTTTTCATTGTTTAATGTAATGCGGACCTCAGTGGCTTCAACAACACGCCACTTGAGAAAACTTACATAATACGCGGAGTCGGGACCACGCACCACTGATGCACTACATTGGTGGGCCCCGTTACCTAGGCATTGCAAAGCGGCGTCGTTTTGCATCGGATGAGAAGTAGGTCGTCCGTGGGTGTGTGGGATGACCTACACGTGTCACGTGATGTACAAAGAAGCGCCTATATAAATTCAACACCAAAACACCAAATCAACAGGAGACTTTTTGAGTGCTCACGGTTGGTATTTCACCCCTTATTTACCAAACATGCCATCCGCCCGCGATTTCGAAGATGGCTCCCGAATTTCTTCCTCACGTACCCTCGTTGCTCTCTTTCTAAACAAGAAGCACTCTCCAAATTTTAAAATATCCCGACTCCCGTCAATGAGAAATTCAGTAAGGTTTGTGGGGAATTTCACGACAATGGGGAGCCACACTCCATGCTCTCATCCAATTTGAGGCAGGTTTCGATCAGTTATAATCAGGTTTTGATTTGGTCTCTCCACCGCAATCAACCTCATTCCATTGTCACATCCAATGGTGCGCGATCGGATTCGGATGTCGACACGTACCCAAACAAAGATGGTGACACGATTCAACATGGTGAATTCCGGTACAGACCGCGATACCGCAAATGGCGGTAATCAATCTAATAAAGACGTGTGCCGAGGCTTTAAGCAAGGGTCAAAAAAGTCGGCATTACGGATCGTTCGAGATGAGGATCCAAGAACCTTTTATTGCAATACCATAATTCTGCTAACATCGCCAAGGATGTTGTTGCCACCTACCATTTTTATTCCAAAATGCGGGACAATTCTTATTACGGACGATCTACAACAATGGTTGGGTGATCAATTTGTTATGGATCTTTAATGAGATTTTCATAATAGATTTGAGCGTATAGGTATTGATACCATTATGTCGTAGTTATTGAAGGTCCCGGGGCAACGGAAAAGTTGCGTGGGCTGGATCATTCGGACCACATAGCTATCTATGTGGTCATCTTGATTTTAATCAACGTAATTACTCAAATAAGCGTCGAATATCACGTCATCGATGGCGTCGAACCCGCTTATTAAAATTGAAGCATTGGAAACATCGATAGGAGCACAAAAAAAGCTGGCGATCCAGCTGCCAATGTGGTAGACCGGTCCACATCAAAGGTGGGATCCCTTCAATGGAACATCCTGGAGGCGGGTCGAGACAAAGACTTCTTAGAGAAGCGCGAGAATGCATCTTTAAAAGGCGGGACATCCATAATGCTTGGTTGTCTTTATCCAATCTGCACCTTTATAACCCCAACACCGAGGATCACCAGAATCAACTCGACTCTGAACTTACTCATATCATTTATACGCATGGATAACGAGGTGACGATATGATAACTTCCGAAAACGGGCGATCGCAGAAGATACATATGGTTAGTGAAGAATCCATTATATTTCAAGGTAATGGAGTCACCGTCAAAGGCCTTTCGGAGACCCATATGACATTATCCCTATCGGGATCCGCTTGGCCATAATCTACATATAATCACTTTGCATTCACAAATGTTGGATCAACTTGAGATCCTGGACGGATTAGCACCACTTCTTGGCGTTTATTGGTGGGATATGATTCAATGTAATGAAGTATTGAGATAATGTGGGTTATTAGCATAAATCATATTATAGGTGTTTATTTTAGTGTACTAGCTGAATTGGACCCATATATAGATGATATTGGCAAACTGGTAGCGTCAAATTTAATGTTTATTGATTGTGTTAAAAAAAGATACGCCAACGACCTTTACATATTCCATTGTATTACATTACGAGGCACATCCACGTAATTCACTGCTTGGAATAACGTTCCCATCATCGTGTACTTGCACGCACGCCCGTTCCTATCACCTTGACTATCCGACACATAACTATCTATAGTCTCCAATTTAGTCACCAATACATTCACGTAGTGTCCGACTACACGGATATCGACAGCATCGCTAATAAAGCCGAATAAATCCCGAGGCTCGACCACTACAACAGAAGCGGAACCCGTATGGTATCCACGGGCGATTATGGCCCCTTGACTAGCAGAGGGCCCAATATCCGAACACATGTCCGAAGGCTCCTCCATCGTACGAGCCCATTGAGACTGAGGCGAGAGCTTGAGCGGTGATCCAAATCAATTGATGTCCGCCAAACCCACCATCCCACACGAGTCTCTATGCCAATAGCCCGCCAGCCGATGATCTCGCCACCACGACCCAAATATGAAGCGAACTTTGATAGTTGGCAATACCATGCGCAAATAATATGAAGACCCATATTTTTAATTCAATGTCTTGGCAGAAGAGGCCGAAGAACCTGTTTCCACAACATATCGGCCCCGGCGTGTCGCCAAAAACCTAGCATCTTACGATAACGCCTGCAACATGAATGTTTGAGTCTTCTAACTTATGCCGAACAATCCATGGTACATTCCCTCATTTCTTTGAGCAATACCCATTACGAAGTAGTATGTCGACTCGCAATAATGATCGCACGGAATGACATAATGCAACAGCAAACCATCTTTGCACCATCTAATGGCATCTATAACCTCCAACCGCCGTTATCGCGCGACTGCCGTGAGCATAGTGCCGAATATAGCACTAATATCTTGTCGATTTTCATACTTTTACCCCTAATTTCACTCTTTTTGTCAATGATTTGTAGCGAAGGTTCAATTCGCCCATAATGGAATTGAGTTTACACCTTCAATTATTCCATTATATGTAAATCCTCCATATCCATTACAAAACTTCAATCAACCTACATTACAATAAATAACCGATTCTGACAATTTCAACTTTCGGAGTGTATAATGACATGGACTCCCATTAACTGCTTGGCCCGACCAAATATAATGCAGCCTCTTGCTTATTCCGTCAATTTGGCCCAAATACTTTATCGATAGTGTTTGTCCAAATATTTATGCTCGATCCACATATCAACTAACTCAATATGTGGCGTTTTACGCATGTGAGGCATCGCACACGCCTTCTGGTGACAATTTCATCCTTGAATAATTGGGAACGATCATCCATGTCCCTTCGTCTGGTCCACGTTTCCAGGACTAGAAGTGGCCCAATGGATGAGAATATCATCTTGCACATTGATTTTGCTATCACCAACCTTGTCATCAACCACGATGAGTAAAACAACGCAATGCGTTGCACTTTTTCATTACAATTTGTTAGGCAAGAACAACATTCCCCGAAAGGCGGATCCCCACACCGACAATTTTATCACTCGGCGTTCATGCTTAACATTGCCAATTTAATAGCGTTCAACACCACGAACATCACCCTTACCGTAAAAGTGATCTTATCTGAATCATGTGTAAACACCTAAACTCCTTTGACGATCAACTCTGATGGTTCCGATACCTGTCGCGTACATCTTTGCCACATACTTGATACGAGCGGGTTATCCGACCAATGACGATTACGGAAAGTGGCCCGCCCATTAACACTACCAGCCAGTGACCGTCTACCGGCCGGCCTGATATCGGCGTCCTTAGAGGCGTGATAAGATCCCCATTCATCCATCCCTGATAAAAGCTTGCTCTAACTCACGAATAACATTACCGTTTAACGCGAAATAATCAGAAAACGGTGACCTTCCTACTTGACACGGAGTTGCCTTATCTTCTCACCTACGACCTGCATTGAGAAATCCTTTCTTTGGACTGCCGAGTTCCCACGATCTTGACTTGTCTTCACGATATAAGCGATCAGAGCAAAAATCGATGCACCCTCTGCTAAGCGCACGTAAAGAACTTGGATAATTTTTAAAGTGTGACCGCCTGATATATCACGAGAGTCAATTGTAAGCCCACAAAAAACCAGCTTCTGGCGCGAATTAAATAAGACCTGTAAACTTTTCTTCACACCCGCTCCAAATTCATTACGGGCCTACTTGGAACAGCAAGCCCAGGCCCATTAATACAACATCCCAAATGTTCTTAGGACAAAGGAATCATTAAGATATTATATCTATTCCAAAGTTACACGTCCACCCTAAAGTCGGATCTTGTTCCACCACTCCCGAGCAGCTTTTCATTATTTAATGTAATCGCGGACCTCCGTAACCAATGTTTCTGCCACTCCCGAAAACTTACACTGTATCGCGATGGTCGGGACCCTGCACCAACTGATCACTACATTGATGGGCCGCATTACCTAGGCATTGCAAAGCGGCGTGCGTTTTGCATCAGAGGATGAGGAGTAGGTCATCATTAATATTGTGGGATGACTGCCCCGTGTCCGATAATTGTCTGATGAAGCGAGCTCCCCTATAAATTCATACAAAATACCAAATCGACCCGAGAACTTTTGAGTGCTCAAGGTGGTATTCACCCCTGTTACCAAACATGCCATCCATGGACGATTTAGGAGTAAGCTGCCGATTCTTCTCGCGTGCCCTGGTGCTCTTTAAAACATGACACTCTACGAATTGCAAAATATCACGACTCCCGTCAATAAGAAATTCATTAAGGTTTGTAGGGAATTTCCGACCAATGGGGAGCCACACATACATGCTCCTCATCAATTTGAGGGCAAGTTTGAATATTCTGATCAGCGGATGCCGATTTGGTCTCTCCACTTTCGTCGGCCTCATTCCCGTTATCACGTCAAGTGCGGTCAAGTTCCGATGTCGGTCGTACCAGCAGCAAAGATGGTATGCGATTCAACATGGTGAATTCCGAACCCGACCGGCCGATCTTGCAAATGGCGGTAATCAATCTAATAAAGGCGTGTCACACGAGGCTTTAAACACGGAGTCAAAAGAGTATTCTGAGATCATTAGAGATAAGGGTCCAGAACTTATTTTTATTGCAATACCATAATATTTCTTCTTGTAATAAGGATATTTGCTCCGCCATATGCATTTTATTCCAAAATGGCGGAAGCCTGATTCTTTTATTATTCCAGACGATCTAGAACAATGGTTAGGTGATCAATTTTGTTATGAATCTTGCTGGCGACGATTTTTCATAATGGATTTAGCGTATAGATATTGATCACCAATGCTCTTGTAGTTATTGAAAGGTCCCGATGAAAAGTGAAGCCGTGGTACAGATCGTTAGGACCACATAACATCTATGTGGTCATCTTGGTTGTAATCCACGTGGTTACTCAAATGGCGTCAAATATAACGTCATCAGTAGCGTCGAACCACAACTTATGTTTAAAATTGAAGCATTGGAAACATCGATGGAGCACAGTGGCAATCAAGCTTTGCCAAATATGGCCGTGATCCGTCAAAGGTGGGATCCCTTGAATGGTGCTCTGCCCGATCCGAAGGCGGGTCCAGCTAAAGACTTCTTAGAAGAGAGAAGCCCGAATGCATCTTTAAAAGGGCCGGAC
>CM042084.1:827261-888625 GCA_023512835.1 Taxillus chinensis | reverse complement strand
TTCATGTATTTTATAAATTATTATTATAAATTTATATGTTGATTGTTGTCTTATTTGGATTTAGTTGTTGTTTGTGTTTATGTCGTGGTTAAATGCTAAATATAAACATATATTTGAGAAGCATGTAGTATTGAGTTTATTGTTGGATATTGGTAAGGATCGATAGTTATTTATTGAGCTTTGTGCTGCTTCTTAATCGTTGATTTGATTTTTCTCAGGTGTTGATTAGACTATAGTGTTGGATTATTTTACTCGGTGAAGTTATTTGTGATGTATGAACTTTGTTTATATGTTATTTTTATTAAGCTTTATTTTCCAGGACAAAAGTGCATGGATAGTTTTAATAAATTGATTGGTTTTGTGTGATGACTTTATTAACATACTTAATATTATTTTGGCATTGGAAAATCTTTACTCGTGATGTATGTTATACGGGAAATTTGGATAACACCACTTTGTATGTCCCGCCTTAGGTGTTTGTCGTAGCCCTCGTGACCACTGCCGAGGTGTAGGCATAGGAAGCCGTGTGTTCGGTTTTTGACTTTTTGAAAGTGGGGGCGTAATAAAGGTTTCCTCGAGTCCTACAGCGCGGAACCAACCACTAGCATTGAACTCCGTTGAGCAATTGTCCGAGACACCCCAACCAGCCTCCAGTCCTAGCTTATGTGAATGACCCAAAAATCCCCGGACCCACGACTCGTCATCGTTTAAACATAACTTTCCATTGTAAGGCGACGTTCATGTTGAGATCACACACTATATGAATTTATACGTACGTAAATCTATACACGCGCACACACACTCTATATATATATATATATAGAAACATAAATAAACCACAAACCATACACCACAAGCCTAACCCTCGAATAAGTTCAAGAGCGACAGGGAATGCCCGCCTCGGGTTAAGTCCGATAAAGGTTGGAATCGGAAGATCCTCCTTCTCCTCTCAGTCTCACTAGAAACCTGGCAACAACCACGCCAGAAGGGCCCCCCTCTCTCTCTCTCTCTGTGGCTAGGGTTTCCTTTCCGAAAATACAGAATATATTTACCAAGCAAGACAACACCCTACCCCAAGCCAATGTGGCCCAAGACGCGTTGACCTCGTATTGACCTCGCTACTCCCGGATCTTTGATGTTGCGACTCATCCGGGTTAACAATGCCACAGACTACTCCAGTACTTAGGCGTGTTCCGTGCTTAGGGATCGCTTGGATCCTTATCTCCGTATGAAGAGTTCCCTCAGTCCTTACTCAGGTATGAAGAGTTCCCTAGGATCCTTACTCCCATATGAAGAGTTTCCTCGGATCCTTACTCCGTATGAAGAGAAGATCTGGACTAGACCTGATGCTCGGTTGACCATGATACTGGGATGTCACTTCCCATGGATACAGGCGAACTTCCTCGATGCAGATCGACTTCCCGGTGATCCGGACTAACCACGATCCCCGGCCAACTTCACTGCGATTCGGATTAGCACCCATCGGATTCGGATCGACTTCCCTCACGATCGGACTAATAACTGCCAATTCGGATTAACTTTACGATTGAACTAACAACAGTCTTGCTGGGTCCTTGCCCCCGAACATAATTGGCTAACCTTCTAATCCCGAACCCGTAGTCATTCCATCCTCTCCCCTTAAGACTTTCGTCCCCGAAAAGAAACAACATCTTAACTAGAGCTGCGGGGAATAACTGACACGTACGACCCATTGCGTAACCACGTGGATTATACATTGCCTGAGCATCACGTATCACCGACGAGGACTCAACAAAACACCGCGTGTTTCCATCATGATGAAATAGCATGACATATCGATCACCGTCAAACAATGCATATAACACGTATCCTCGTGTCTAAAATGCATCGGAAATACAAATACATCTCGAAAGAACAATACCTGACACCCAAAAACAGCCCTAGCATGGAAACCACGTCAACATCTCTTGACCAAAATGTTATTCCCGATGTGAGTTATTGAGAGTTAGGGCATAGCTGATTGTGTTATCATTGTTGTCGGCCGAGAGTCTTATCAATCTCGAGTCCTTATTATCAACCTTGTGATTGCACCATATGAAAGGAAGTCCAAAAGCAAATATTATCCGATGCAAAAATAATGTTTTTAATGATGTTTAGCTTAATTCGATATTGTGTGCAAAAGGCATTATTGATCTGAGTTTATGGGGAGAGTAACTAGAGAAATTTGAGCCGAGTTGGCTCTACCCGTGAACAATGCCCATGTCATGTACAAGGGAATTCTTGTCCGGTTAATTTGAAATTTTGAGGACATGTTTATGGCCTAATTTTGAGCCAATTGGGCTACGCAGTGACAATGCTCATGTCGCGTGTAATAGTAATTCTTGTCGATTTCTACGAAAATTTGAGGACATGTTTATGACATAATTTGGAGCAACTTTTTTGCGTGACAAAGTTTGAGACCTTCTTCACAGGTAGAAATAGCCACTAGCTGATATTATGTGCAAGCGGATGATGTGTAGGTTGCTTTTAGCTTAGAATTTCACAAAGTTTAGGGGTGGATAGAGGACTTAAGGATCTACAACTTGCTTTGACCTCAAGTGGTCGAGGCTCTTGTGGAGAAAGTTATGAATTACGACATCACGACATCGACACGTGCCAATCGGAGTTCACGGTGTATGGTCGAGATCTATTGATTAAGATGAGCTTGATCCGATGGTTAAGATTATTTACATTTAAATGAGTTTGATCCAATGGCTAATATTGTATTCAGAATAGATCAATGGTGGAGATTTAGCTCTTTGGATTAGGTTAAGAGAGACTTTAACTTAGATCCAAGGGTGGATATTAACCGAGAGAAGAGATCAATGGCCGGAGATGGTGCGATTATATGGGAGGAGATTAGGGTTATATGGTGATATATACACTAGAAGCTTCATCCCTAACACGAGAGGTGATAAGAGAGATAGCTCCGAGCAATTTATTGATTATATTTGAAAAAAGAGAGCTATAGTAATTGTGATTCAATGAAGATCAAAATTGATCTCAGGCAGATGTTTTAATCATTGAATGTGGAAGGATTAGCCCTAGAGTTTAAGGGTTAGTCTACAACAACATGAGCTTCTTATTTAGATTTCTCACGAGGTTGGTGATCAAAATAAACTTATATTTTGGTTGTTTAGGTTCGTGGAATTTGATAAATCAATTTTGTCGTGATTGTAAAGATGGAATCGGTGTGATTCGATTATTGTTTTGATTGTGAGAAGATTGTAATTGGGTAGTGAACCCAAGAGGTGAGACCCTAAACTTGTATTGAGGCGGTGAGCCTTGGGTAGTAGTGTCTTATCCACAAATAGCATAGTGGAGATTACGTGGTTAGCAAATTGCTAATCACGCCGTGAATGATAGCTCACTCATTTGTAGGGTGAACCATGTGATTGTTGTGTGCCTTGTCTTTGTTGTTTCTTTTTTATTTGGCATGCAAACACAGAAATTGAGTTGATTATAGAGATCGTCGGGGGTAAATAAGAAAAGGGAAAAATTAAATTGATACAGCTGATTCACCCCCCCCCCTCCCGGTGCGTGTGCGGGAATTTCACAAAAGCCACCTCCCTCCCCTCAAGGTTGTTCGTCCTCGAACAATTCGGGTGTTGCTCACGTATCTTGGACTCACGTTCTGTGTCTCTCCTCTGTGCCATGATGCGCCACAACACCCGGACAAGGTATAACACGACCCCTTAGCTTCTCGTCCCGATCCAATATACGGATAGGGGCATCAAGCGATGGACATGTTATCCCTCGATATCCGATGTCCCTGTCGATCCTTATGAGTGGGGTCAAGATGATACTTCCTGCCGGGACACATGGAACACATTGTGCACCCGACTTCGCCGCGATGGCATTCTTTATCAGATAGGCCATGAGCCCTTTGACCATAACCTCAAAAGGACCGATAAACGCGGAGATAGCTTGGAACCTCTCCCAAGCGGCCGATGTCCACGATGGGGAGAAACACGGAGAAACACATGATCGCCCACGGAAAGCTCCAAAGGTCGCCACGCTGATTTCACGTAAGATTCCGTTGACTAAGCCGGCAACAAGCGGCGACGAATCGACTTGACCTTCTCGGTAGCTTTTTGAACCAAGCTATGGTCCCCAAAGAGCTGCCTCCCCACCTGAGTCCAACACAAAGGTGACCGACACGATGCGCCATACAATGCCTCAAAGGGGCCATTCAATGGATGCACGATAGCTACATTGTTGTAGGCAAACTCCACAAAAGGAAGGTGGGTTGCCCACGAACCCTAAAATCTAGCACACGGGCCCGCTGACATGTCCTACGATGTCTGATTTGTCCTCTTTGTCGGCCGAGTCGGTCTCGGGGTGAAAAGCTATACTTAGGCTAAGCTTTGTCCCCATGGCCTCTGCGAAGCCTGCCCAAAATGAGAAGTGAACCTCGAATCTCGCTCGGACACGATCAGCGATGGTACCCCATGCGGTCTTACGATCTCGTTCACATAAAAGCCGACTCGATGCCCTGATGGAATCCCTCTCTTGGACGGCAAGAAAATGGGCTGACTTTGTCGGCCGATCCATAATCACCCGTACCATGTCTTTCCCTCCCCAATGGTGGGTGGAAGGCCAGTCCACAAAATCCGCCGACTATGTGGTCCCACTACAGACTCCGGCTTCGCAGCCGTGCGTAACATACTGCTGGCCGTTGATGTTGATTTCCTCTCTGTGACAAGTGAGGCACATCTAAACAAATGTAGCCACATCAAGTTTCGTCCCGGGCCACAAAAATGTCCCCTGAGTCGTGGTACATCTTTGTACCCCCTGGATGCAGCAACTCTAGGCGATGGAAATCCCGCGTCCTTATCTGGGAGAGATGAAACTACCTGCAATCGTCCTTGAAAGGGCAACTCGTGCTCGGACCCTCGGTCCAATCCCCAGGGTGCTATTGCCTAGCAGACACGAAAGAACCTCGCCCTACATATCACCCGGTGTCTCTCAGGACTCGTTGGTCTGACTTAGAGCACGATAACACTAGGACTCGGGATTGTCCCACCGTCACGAGCAATGAGGTGCACCATTATGACTCGGCAAGTGCACCATCGGCTTCCACTCTCTCATTACCACCTCGGCTTTTCCTTTCTGCTCCACGCATCGGCCCACGACATTGCCCTCACTTGGGGTATAGGCAAGAGTAAAATTAAAGATACGCAAATACTCCATCTCCTCCCTCATGCCTCAAATTCAAGTCTCGAGTAAAAATATGCTAAAGACTCTTGTGGTCTAGAACATCACAAACTTTTCCCCTAACTTGGATAATGTTGCCCGACTCTTGAAAGCAAATATTACGGCCCATGACTCAAGATCATGAGTAGGATAGTACTGCTCATGTGGTTTCTTGTCTTGAACCATAGAAACATCACATTGTGCTCTGTAAGCACACACCCCAGGCCGATCCTGGATGCATCCTGATACACCTCGTATGGGATGTCCTCCTGAGTAACCTCGACACGGGTGTAGTGGTCCAACGGGTATTGAGAGCCTCGAGCCCCATTGACACTTGTCGATCCCTCAAGCTTCACTCCCTTAAGATTGGCATGTCATAGGGTGTATGGCAGGGAGAATCCTCTGTAAACAATGGTAATACCCGGCCAAGCCAAGAAAGCTACGAATCTCAAAAACATTGGTTGGCCTCTCCCTCGATGACACGGCCTCAATCTTAGGTATGTCTTTAACACCCCGTCGATATTACATGAGTAAGGAAATGAACCTCCTAAATCAAAACTCACACTCCTTAAACTTAGCGTACTTATGGTGGTCCAAGGTTTGTAGCAGCATTTCCATGAATACTCTATCATCTCTCCTCTCGATCTTGGAATACACTAAAATATCGTAGTGAACACAAGCATAAAAGAATTCAAGTATGTAGCAAACACTTTGGTTCGTGAGGATCATGAACCTCTTGGTGCATTAGTGAGCCCAAGGCATCACCACCAGCTCATAATGCCCGTATCGGCGCAGCGATCTTGGAATGTCCTCATCTTCAGCCTCAAATGGTGATACCCCGACCCTGGAATCACATCTTGGCTCGTGGGCCCCACTCGATTAGTCAAACAAGTCATCTATCAGGAGCCAATGGATACTTGTTCTTATGGATCGCCAAATTTAGCTTCATGTAGTCGATGTAAAGGCGAAGTGTACCGTCGCCTTCTTTGCAGTGCTTTTGAGCACCGGGGTGAGGTACTCGGCTGATATCCCCTGGTTTTACGAATTCCTCCGTTGCCTCACGGAAACTCCCTTGCTTAGCGCGACCCAATCCGATAGCCACTTGGAAAATCGGACCGGTCCACGGTAGCGACTCCAATGGTGAACTCCGCACTCCTCTTGGGTGGTAAAATCATCGACTCCTCGGAAAAACGTCCACGAAATTGGTGAAATTGTGCTGATCTGCACCCTCTTCCCACTTTTTCTTTCCTTTAGGTTAAGTGCCGAACATGGGTAATGGCGATGATCGTCCCGTGTGTGACTCGACTGCACTCACAATCCCGCTCCCCTGCGGGGTACTGAGAAATACCTAGGGAAGTGACACGAATATGCACGCCACCCTGCAAACAATTTATCTTGGCTGGAAAGCCACAAGCGATCCATACATGAAGGATTAAGTCAAACGTCCTCAAAGGCATCATTCTAATCACCAAGCTAACGTCCCACATGGTTAGCACCTTGTCGACAAACATGCCGCGCCTCCAAGCGTACCCAGATAGACCTCAGCGACTAGGGGTCTCTCTATGCCTCGACACATGCTGACCTCAAGCCATCGATCACTAGCTCGACTGACAAATGAACTAGATGTACCCATATCAAAGAGAGCGAGGAAACAGCATACGTGAGATCAAGGGTACCTCTGGCTTGATGGTCACGCCTACCTACATTGGTGGAGGTATGGTAACTCGACCTCCTCTGAGGTGTCATTCAACGCGAATGCCCTCCCACGACCCGTGCCCAGGCTCACCGCTAATGGCGATTCCATACTAGCCGCCCTCCGCGTCGATCTGCTTATCGCTCAGGAGCTCCCCTGAGTCGGGAGGCGCTTTGGATCCCGTCCCAGTAGCCCGCCAGCGATGGGGGTGGCCTCTCGGCGGTGCCCCAGCAGCATCGCTCTCGTCTTTGGATGCAAGCCTCTCCCTTTGTTGTTACTCCTCTGAGCCTTTGTTCAAATGGGACTCTCGTCCATGGTTTTGTATCGCCTCCTTCTCAGTATTTTTACTTTGAATCCAAATGAGGGGTTTGCTATGTTACATTGTAACTTAAGCTATTTGTCGCTCCGAGAGCCCCTTCAAAGTCAGGGTAAGTTTGGATCCCGACTAACTCTGCCACTGACGTGTAGTCTCTCAGCCAGTGCGAGCCAGCATCCCTCCTCCGTCTTTGGATGCAAGCCTCCACACTCCCCTGTTGTTGCTCTCTGAGCCTTGCTCAAATGGGCCTCTCGTCCATGGCTTTTGCATCATGATCCTCCTCACAGTATTTTTCTTTGAATCCAAATGAGGGGTATTTCTTTATTTATATTGTAACTTAAGTATAATACTTAATTGTGAATAGACATATGGGTTAACAATATAAATAGTCCCGGTCCGGTCTTTCAGTTGCTCGGCGCCTTCTGGAGACACTCTACTTGAGGTATGCTCCGGCAGCTCCACTACTCGAAGCCACTTTGTTCGACGCTCTGCTCAAAACTAGCTTGTCGCTCGAGCCTCAACGATGTCGAGCGGTCCCAGTCACGATCTATCCATTGCATTCATTAGTTTCGTCTTAAACCCGATTATACCAATTAAATCTCCGTTTTAAACGCGATTCATCCTTTGAAAAAATTTAACTAATCAAGCCATATTAGGCTGCAAAATAGCCTTAATTCGAGAGGTTAACACGCAATCGAGGTTTTCCCCGACTTGTTGGGTTAAATACATCAAATTACATGAATTTGGGGTTAATTTTCATGTTTTAGCTACTCGCAGCAAGCATAATTAATGACATGTGAGTGAAAAGAATGAATCCTATCTAAAATTTGGTGTTTGAGTCGGGATCATTAATTTGCTTTCCACTTCTCTTTATCTCTCTAGAAAGGCAATACATGAAATTAGGGATTTAGGTTCTTGGCTAGCTGCTCTTTTATACACTCCCGCATTTAATTCATTAAAATATCAAAATTACACTCACGGGATCTGGATTTTAAATGGAGCGATTCTTATCAAACCAATTTGTTTGATGAGTACATCATTATCTTGAGATTTTTTCAAAAAAATACCTCGAATACAAAATCACCCGACCACACCACAAAATTAGCCTTCGGGGCTCGGACTCAAAATTGGGCACACTCGCGATTAAAACTTTATTCGATGCATACATTGGCTCATGCGATATTGTAAACAAGAATTTGGATAATGTGGAACAAACCACTATGTAATTTGACTCGGATGTTTCATGTTTACCATTACGTACGTGCGGATGAGTTAACTCTAGGCTGGACTACTCGTGAGGACAAAGCTAAGGACGGGATCACATGACAATCAGATCCGGATCATCATGAGTGTCGTCGTTCACTCGGTATATAACTAAGTCATCATCCGAGTAAGGACCCTTACGTCCCGATTAAACACATGACAAAAGCGACTAGGAACCAGTGTCTAACGCTCTATTAGATTATGTCGATTAAAGCGGAGTAAGTTCACGATACACATCTTTGCTTGCGGATTAAAAGAGACTTGTGAGAAAGAATCGAAGTTGTCACTCCAATAGGACTAAGGAAAAGAAACGGACGAAGAAATCCGAGTCTGTCATTCGAAGCGGAAAGGGGACGTATGTTGCGGAGTAAGGACATCAAATGCGGAATAAGGAATCCGAACCGTGCACAAATGCGGAGTAAGGAAACAACGATGCGGAGTAGCTCTCCGAACCCTTTCTTCATGCGAGTAGAAGCGACACGAAATAAGGATTCCGGACTTCGTTAAATACGGAGTAAGAAATCAACGATACGGAGTAAGGATCCAAGCTTCGTTCATGCGGAGTAAGGAACCTTCTGACGGACCAAGAAAATGACGCTCAAATCTCTCCACCATGGTGTCTTGCGACTCGCTACGTCCGATGTAAGACAAACTCATTGAATACTAAATTATCGACACGTGGAACACACGGAGATGTGGACCGATCTTAAATGCGGTGGAATCGAAGCAAGAATTCATTCTGACTTATCTTAATATTTTGAGCTCTAAATCATGATTAAAAGCTGACATTTTAGATGAAGAACTCCGATGCTCCACAACTTCACTCGGAAAATGCGGTTCAAGATAGATTTACAGGATGTGTATATATATATGCACAAGGCTATGTAAATAATCACGCGTGCTTACTTGTCTTTATACAATCATAAGTGTATATCTTGTAAAGAAACCAAACACGGAGATTCTTGCCAAGTGTGTGTCAACCTTATAACGAGTGTTGTGTTGTAATCAGTAAAATGTTGTTTTGCTTTGTTGTAATTATCTTGGATAATAAAGCTGACTTATCTTCCCTTTACAGTTAATCTTCCGCGCGATTTATCCGTTTAACCCGAGTGAGTGTCCAAGCCGTTAAGAGAAAGAATTTTCAAAGAGCTTTATTCACCCCCCCTTTAGGCTCTCGGGACAACAAGTGGTATCGAGCAAGTTACGCTACCTTCGTGAAGATCCTCGCTCCCTCTCCCGACAACGATGGCCGGAAAGCGTCTTGGTGATACCCCGCAACTGCGGGAGCTCAAGAGCCCGCTTCCCGACCCGAGAGCGGCCGGTGAAAATGTTGATCCACCTCGACCACGCAGTTCGGGCTACACTTTAAGCAAGCGCCAAAGTTCACACGAGCTTTTCTCCAGTGGAAAGCTCGCGTGAAGGATGTTCGCGACTGTCATGATCATAATGTGACCTTGTCTTCATGAAACTTCCCGTTCGGTGACAAGTGAAAATGGGAGTCGGGAGGCCAAAGGCGATGTTAAACTCACTCCACGATGAAGAGCCCGGCAATACGCCGGTGAAAAGGCTCACAGCTTATGTGACATCGTCCCCGATTCGGGAGGCTTTCCACGGACGTCCGGAGAGCTGCACACAGCCCAGGTTTGTGTGGGACAAATTGACTTACATATGAAGGAAGTTAGTCCCCGGATGCGAGAATGTCAGTTGTGCTCTCGGACGGAACTTTGAAGCCAACCACAAACTAGCGAATCCACGGGAGAGCATACATGTTGATTGGCAGCTAAATCTGGAATTGAAAAGCGTCGCAGCCTACACTCGGGTTCCAAATAAATGACAAGTTCTTTCGTTCCTTGGCGGATCGCTTATTACTCAGCGGCTGAGATACGATCAAGACAACGCGATATGCTCCCCTTGAAGAACTATATGGGCTACGGACTCATGAGGTCGAATTCAAATCTCGTTGGCCCAGAGACGAGAAGATGGCTCGGAAAGAAGAGGGCCTACTCTTAAGAATACTGATTGGACGGCTTATCTTGACGGAGGATGATACGGAAGAGCCAAGCTCGACTCGGACGTGGAGAAGAAGAAATAGCACTCCTGGTGAAATCCTTCACCCGTTTCTAGAGCGAAGGATTCGGAAGAGGTTCTTACACATCTTGAAGGAAGGAGTCGGTCGGAGTCGACATCCAGTCGCTCTGATGCCGGGAAACCTGGTCATTGGGCCAGGATTCGTAGATCCAAACCCAAGATGGCCGACAAGGATGACAAGGTTAAACCCCCACGCTCCACCCTCGGACAACGACAAAGCGAAGAGGAAGGCGTTCGTCTCAAAATAAAACGGGTGGCTCGAAAGAAGAAGAGGAATCTTCGGACGACAAACCAACGGAAAAGGCGATGTTCTGCCTCTTGGCAACTTGAGGTACCTTATCTACGGCTCTTGAGTAAACTAGAATCTCTTACTTGGGAGCAGTGATAATGAAAAGAATGAGAGATTAATAATTACTCAGATAATCAAAATATGAGTGGTTAGACTAAGCGCCCAGAAGCTTCTTGTTTAAAGCTTGAAAGGACATAGTGACTTCCTAGGAAGCAAGGAGGTTTGGTATCATGACCTAAAATTGAAAATCCTGTGAATACCAACCTCACTGGCGTGAATGTAAATCTTAAAAGACTCGAGATTAGGCTTGAGAAGGAAAAGGAAATAAATCGTAAAATGGCTAAAATCCGGAGAAATAGCCCTCCGTTTAGAGGCGAACACGGCAATATCAGTCAAACCTAACCTAGGATCCGAATCCGCTTCCCAGCACTCCGAGCCTGCGAGTGCCCTACGAGACTACAGCTCCAAAACTAACCAACCCATATCTGGTAGTACATCACATACCGTTGGATGGTTTGTTTAGTGCTCCATGGGTTATGATTGTGGAGCAAGTCTATTCTTGCTAATCCAGTAGTAGCACCCGTACAAATGATGCCAGGGAGAGAACTCTGCTGATTAAAAGCCCTACTGACACCATTAAACAAAGGAAAAGACTAAGGCTGACATGTCCCCAGAGACCAGAGCGCGTCACTTTATTCATGAAGGGTTAGGGAACATAGTGAAAACTATAAAACAAAGCACTTGTATCTTGTTGTAACTCCTCCATCCATCGTGTTTGTTCGATATGTTGCGAAATAGGTCGTTATCCTTCATGAGTGTTGGAGTCTATCTGATATTATTTATGTAATCACTCTTGATTAATAAAAATCCGGTTGTCAGGGTTATCGTAGAAAGCTTGTATGGATTGAAACAAGCTCGAAGCTGGTGACACACTTCGAAATTACTTACTCGCTCACTGACTTCCAAGGGAAGATTGACACCACCCCATAGCATGGAAGAGAAAACAGCGTACTCGATCGTACGGTCTCGTGGATGATATCAGTTTCGGATGAGTAATCCGTAACTTTGTGATGAGTTCGCGAGTTGATGGCTTGGCAAGTTTAAGATGAGTATGATGAGAAGCGTCTCCTAGCAGTTGGGAGTCAACCAACTAAGGAAGGATGTTGATCAAACCAACTAAATCAACTCGTGACTTAATCAAGAAGTTTGTATGGAAGGTTCATCTCGCCAAAACTCCAATACCTATGTGTAGCAAGTTGAACCCCGGATGTTGATGGCAAATAGGTGAATGTATTTAGTACTGAGAGGATGATTGGATCTCTCTCTGTATCTTGTGAAGTCGCTTGGACATAATGTTCTGCGGCTTAAATCTATGAATATCGAGCGAATCGAAAAGAGTCGCATATGCTTCATGTAAAACGGATATTAAGGTATCTCAGGGACGATGAATTTGGGACCACGGTACCCAAAGGAATCGACCGCCTTATCGGATAATAATGCTGATTTTGCCGAGTGTCGCATGAAGACGGAAACACCGGTGGTGCGTACCATTCCTTTGAAGCAGTTGATCTCTTGGTTCGTTAAGAAGCGAATTCGGTATCGACCTCTAACTTTGACGAGAATATAAATTTCTTCAGGGATTCTGCTGTGACTTACTCCGGATGCAAAGTCGAGTTCTAAACTAAGACTGACATGACATCTGTTACCTCTCTGTGTGTCAATGCCAGTCTTATTCTATGAGCAATAATCACATAAATGCGTCTCAAAGACAACGTATGTTAATTCGGAGCGTCGTTTCGATTCTTGATCATGTTCTTAAAAAGCATATATCCGAAACATGTATTCTCTTGAAGATCAATGGCGGATATACTTACAAAGCCCACCGATGTAAGATTTATGTGAAGCTTCTACTTAAATTAGGTATGCTTCGACTTCTTCGCATAAACTTCTCACCTATTATCCATGCAGTAGTTATTTCGAGACATGCTTGTCTTCATGGTTAGTGATGAATCTTTGAACTTCATGTTTAAGTATCTTAACCTGTCGTGTAAATGTTATGTGACTCACTAAGTTCGTATTGGGAGGACGCTTGCTTATCACGATAGCGGTGAATCAAATGAACATAATTAAATTTATATGATACTAAATCTATTATGATTTGTAGTAGTAAAATATCTAAGATGCGTGTTTGAGGAATGATTTGGGATAGCTGGATTTGTAAGTGAAAATTCACTCTCTGTTGATCAATTACTTCAGGTGCCGTACATCAAGGATAAGCTTATTTCTCAATTAAATGCAAAAGCAGAGAAAGCGAATAACTGACTCTAAAAGTCCATGGGGAGAAATTCTCTCTCCACATTATCACAAGTAATACCCCCGGATTCATATTTCGCGGCCTCTCGAAATACTTGCGGGAGTCATCCTCGAGAAGATCACGTGAAAATGATTCGGCTGACTCGGGGGAGGAAATACTTCATTGAATCTTAGTAAGGCCCCCTTTGTTGTCAATAGAAAGGCATGACCTAGGCGAGAGAATGCTTTTATTAAGTAATGCCTCTCTGATATGTCTGGGATGTTCGCACTATAACTCTGCTCCTTAAGGCTGATTGGATTTCACCTTGTTGAATCGAATTACGGTGCAGGTACGTTATCTTCCTCTTCACAGCATTTTAGGCATAATGATCGGTTGTAACATAAATAAATCATGTGCCTCTTACTATTTCACTGCATCACGTTCTACGATGGATGATGCTCATCAGAGTGATCTTTGCTCTCGTTTCGGTATGAAGGATTGGTATGTTGACTGTGGATTTATGTGTTAATTTCCTCTCGCATACGATGATTTCAGTCTCATGGCTTCTTACTACTTATCTATGTGTATTAGCCTTCCCCAGCAACATGCATAACGAAGTATTTTTTTCTTAATATGGATTGTGTGTTATACTCACATATTGTTTATCGGGGCCCAACCGGGCTTTGGCAGACTTGCTCTTAGCTTGTCTATTTGTTAAGTCAGGGTTCGGATTCTCTTTCATTCGTTTCACTCATTACGTCGGATGTCCCGGATTCACGAGGTGTTGTGGTTTATGCTACCTTGACGTCCAGACCTGACAGGAATACATCTCTTTCCAACAACCTTATTATATTGATACGATTAATTCGAGTCTCAACCAGGATGATCTTTATATGGATTATCCTGCTCGGGATGAAAGTCGGTTTATTTCCTCTGACTCTTGGAATTCTCGTTCGCGATAAACCAAGTAATTATCTTCATATTTATTTTGGGAGGGATAATGATAGTTCTTTTAATGGCGCATCGAGCCCGATACTTATCTTTTAATCCCGAAGTATACTACATATAATCACCTCCGAATGGTTAACCCGGCCGCCACGTCGTAAAGTGCTTCGACGGCGGCCCAATCATCACTTCTAATACATAAGGAAGTCGAGTGGCTCTCCGTTATTTAGAACCCAAGCTCGAGACCCACTTTAGCCACGGAAAGGATCTGGCGTATACCGCCACTGCCCATCCGTCGGCCGAGGTTATCCTACGACTCTCAAAACCAAACCTGCTTGCTTTATCCGGCAAAGCTTTCTCTCCTTCTCCCTTAATCTTTCCTCTTCGATAGCGTCCTGAATCTCTATGGTGTTGTTCCTGGCCGTCTTGTCGATTGGTCGGGAATCTCGATCCTCGGCCTTGACTCCACGAGGTTCGCCGTTACTCGAGCATAGCGACCTTTCCGCTTGTTTTGCCCCGACCGATCCTCATAGTATGGGATGTCTCTGTCCATCAGCACTCGCCTCCGGCCGAGGAGTTTATCACTTACGTAGTTCGAGAGACTATGGATCCCGCCTCGGGTGATCCGGGATGTTTTGACACTTCTGGCAAGCGATGACATCCGACAGCAGCCTAGTGCCATAGGCTGTACCGTAGGGGTGTCCTAATAAGGTGAAGAATGCAAAATGAAGTCTTTCCATGGTCCTCACATTTGTATGGCCACCATGCTCGGCCGGTGTCTTCTAGCTCACTTGCGGCTCTCGACTCGGTTGTACGATCTCTTCTAGCGATGTATGCGGTTTTGAGTCCGGCCCTTGGCAGGGCAACTTTCTCTTACAGGTGTTGCGGAATGAGAAACGGAACTCGTCTTTTGGACGGATTACATCCCAAATCTTCGACATCTTCACCGCCGCCTTCCCGAGGTGAGCGGTGATTCTCTTCCGGCGTCCTACTACTTCCGCCATCTTCTGCCGATGGGACCCTCACCGTTCGCCGCCCTCCGGTCTCTGTGCTCTTGCTGTCGCTTCAAAACGACAGCGAGTTACGTTGGTGAACTGTGCCCGGCTCGGGCCACGAAGTTAGTTCTGCTCTCCGGTCCGTTCATCTGCATTCGGTTTGTTGCCGCTCCGGCACGCTCCCTTGATTCGACTGCCAGCATTCGGGCGATCCGTACTACTCTGCGGGGGCCCTCGGCCGCCCTTCCATGAGGTTACCACATCCACCTCTCTCGTGATGTCCTTGCCTCTCTTCTGCTTGTTCTTTCACTGCTTCTTGCTGTTGCTTCCGATGTTCTTGCGATGCTCCCGCACCCATCTCTCCGATCACGGCGGCATATTCTTTTTTATTCTTCGGACCTTCCATCTTCTCTTGGGAAGCCTCTCCCGCTCGCTCTCCGGCCCTCCGGGGCTATCTCGACCATCTCTCCACCGACATCTCTTGAATAGAGCTGTTGGCTGCGCTTCGGCCTCGCCGTCTCTGTGACATCCCAGAACCTACCCTCAGGTGTTTATGCTTGCTACAGCCCAGAGACCCGGAGAAATGCTTATTTGGAGCTAGCTATCACGGCTTTGTAACACCGTCGCTCCTAAAAGTGCACCTCCTGCTTTTGCCTCTTTGGGCCTGCCCATGACGCACGGACTTTGTCCCTGCGAGGCTGGTCCCTCTTATCCTGCGGATATGCCTACCATTGACCTCTCCGGTCAAAGTGGATGTGCCGCCCCTCACGTACTGTTTGGCCCTTTGCGACCACCACCCTCTCCTGGCTACCTGCCGACCTGCACTGCCCACACTGCCCCTCTTCATGCGGGCGAGTCCTCGAAAGCTCCCGCCTTTGGCCTTGGCGTGCCTCTTTTGCCGCTATTTTATACGAGGCTGCTTTCTCAGCCAACTCGATCGCACTGCGAGGACGGTCGTCTTGGGACCCATGCCCTTTCCGACCATGTCCGGGCCATGGGTGCCGAGCTTCTTTCTGCCTTCTCCTCTACCTCTCTCTCCATGGATCGAAGCTGAGCCGGCTTGCCGCGTCTTTTTATGACTTGTCCACCTCCATTGCGGACTTAACGAAGTCGTGCCAGTCCCTCCCGCTCTCGCCGATCCGCAAACCCGGGGAGAAATCATCCGATCGGTGTTGCCTCTCGCAAGCGGTGCCGCACCTACTCTTCCTTCGGGCCTTCCAGGTGCCAAACGGGACCGTTTCTCCGCGGCGGACCAGCTCTCCCACTCCTGCTGTTCCATCCCGGTGCCGTCTCCTTCCCTCCCATCATAAGCGGGAATTGCGTCCGGATGATGTTGATGGGAGCATTCTTGTGCGGCCAAGGCCCTATGCCTTTTCCAATCGCCAAGCGCCGATGTGTGTGCGCCTCGTCTCCCTTCCAAACCTCAAGACATCCGGACCATACCGTCCGAGGAGGGACAATTTTCCACGTGACGACATCAATAACTATGCTCTGGCGGTAAAGATGGAGTTGAGGCTATTCCCCTCTTTACTTGAGGAAGGCCTTGATTTTGATGTTCTTCCTTGTTGGGTTGAAAACCGGTTTCTTATAGACATTATTCTATCCTACATCAATGGTACAGAGAGAACGTCGACCATGGACCTCTCGTCCATCATCTTCATCCCCTTAGGGTCGACTCCCCACATTTTATCTTTGATTGTTTTCCTGATCAAGAGAAGAAAATCTTTGCTTCGGGATTCTCATCGGGTTGTTGACCGCCGATTAGAAAGAATCGGATGAGGAGTCTCGTTCGAACCTTGTCGGATGCGTCGGACAGAGTTCTCTCTACGAAGACTTGAATCTACCACCTCTTGGTACTCATGGGGACGATCCGGAACAAGAAGAATGTGCCCTGACAACCCGATAAACAAATGAAGCCTTTGTCTGCTACTTCTTGAAATCGTTATCTCCTTCGATGATGATTGGAAAAATATCATCGAGTTCTCCAAGAAGTAGACAATGGCACTACGAGAGCCGTGTAGCAGGATGATCTTCAAATATAGTAAGCCGTATGTACCATAATTTATATTTGTACTAAGGGTTTAATGTATTCCCGTTATGACTCGAGTGGAACTGTTCTCTTTAATCCTTACCTCGTGTATTTTTTTTCTTTGCCTTACCGGATCAGATTACAAGGGTTTGGCATATCCATATTAGAGGAGCTGCTGGATCAAATCGAGAATATGGATAATGCGGAACAAACCCTATGTAATTTGACTCGAGATGTTTCATGTTTACCATTAAGTTTGTGCGGATGAGTTAACTCTAAATGCTGGACCTACTCATGTGAGGACAAAGCTAAGGACGGGATACATAATCTGATCCGGGATCATCATGAGTGTCGTCATTCACTCGGGTATATAACTAAGTCATCATCCCGAGTAAGGACCCTTCGTGCGATTAAACACTTGACAAAACGACTAGGAACCGCGTCAACACTCAACTAGATTATGTCAATTAATGCGGAGTAAGTTCCCGAGTCTACATCTTGCATGGAGTAAAAGAGACTTGTGAGAGAAAGAATCGAAGTTGTCACTCCCACCGGACTAAGGAAAAAAGACACGGACGGAGAAATCCGAGTCTGTCATTCGGCGCTGTAAGGGCAAGCATTACGGAGTAAGGACATCAAATGCGGAATAAGGAATCCGAACCATTACTCATGCGGAGTAAGGAAACGCTGATGCGGAGTAAGCTCTCCGAACCACTACTCATGCGGAGTAAGGAAGCGGCGACACGAAATAAAGATTCCGAGGACTTCATTCATACGGAGTAAGCAATCACCGATACGGAGTAAGGATCCGAGCTTCGTTCATGCGGAGTAAGGAACCTTGCAACGGACCAAGAAGACGCTGCTTCATCTCTCCAAGCCGCAATTAATGCTAGCAGCTCGCTACGTCCCGATATAAGACAAACTCATTGAATACCTAAATTGTCTGACACGTGGAACACACGGAGATGTGGACGTGATCTCAAATGCAATTGGAATCAAGCAAAGAATTCATTACAACTTATGCTTCCAATATTTCGAGCTCCACATCCATGACGATTAAAGCTTGACATTTTTCGATGAAGAACTTCAATGCTCCCAGCCGCTCGGAAAATGCGGTTCCAAGATAGATTTTTAGGATGTCTATATATATGACTGAAGCAATGTAAATAATAATGCGCGTGCTTACTTGTACTTATACACTCATAAGTGTATATCTTGTAAAGAGCCAAACACAGAGATTCACTGCCAAGTGTGTGTAACTATAACAGAGTGTTGTGTTGTAATCAGCTAAAATGCTGTTTTGCTTTGTTGTAATTATCTTCAGATAATAAAGCAACATACTTCCACTACCTGGTTAATCTTCCGCACTGATTTTATCCGTTTAACCAGAGTGAGTGTCTAAGCCATTAAGAGAGAGAAAGAATTTTCAAAGAGCCTATTCACCCCCCCTTTAAGCTCTCCGGGACCAACAGATATTTATATCCCTCGATGTGTATTCCATCGTATGGCTATCTACCAGAACCCCAAACACGGGACATTACAAATTTAATTCAATATTATGGTAGAGGGATATAGAACCACCTACATGGAACTTGTTTTGAAGACTTCGTTGAATTCCACATTCCTCTTTAATCCTCTTTTCTTTTACCTTCTCACCACAAAGTATAAAGCATTGGAATGTGCTATGTACCTCTTCTGCTTTCCCTTATTTATTCTATTTTTTTCCTCAATTATGTAATTAAAATGATATTATTTAATTTAAAATACCAAAACACTTAAAATCACCAAAATACCAAAAAATCACCTCACATGGCCCTAAAGTGTAATTTAGGCTCAATTATAGTCAAAACACTCATATCGATGACCACATCACCATTTAGATATTTCTAACACCATCTAGGTCTATCTCTCAACCTTATCCACATGCGAGTCTTTACGTAGAAGTAAAAGATATAGTAAGCAAATAGAGGAAGATTAGCAACAATAAGAAGAGACATATTAGGTAACCTTTATAATTCTCATTTAGATATATTATAATTGTTCTACAAAAGAGAGCCAAAAAAAAGTCATAATTTTAAAAGTGTTGTAACTAGATAGGAAACACTATACTACTGATCTTCGATATTTAGTGAATTTTCTCGTAAAGGTTGTAGCCATGCAATGGTAGATGTAGGTAGTCCGTCTCAATCATGTAAATTCTTGTCTTCTCTTTTTTTGTACTTATGTTTTTATTGTTTTGTGTGATTTGTTAAAAATACGCTCTTAAGAGACATAAACCATTAATCTTGTTAATTAATAAAGCTTAAGAAGAACTTCTTGTAAGGAGAATTAAGTTAGGTGTACGAAAGGTAGTTTTAGAGAATGCTTTGATCAGTAGATAACAATATTTTTTGCTATAGCCTTATCTAACACAAATTTGTAGATTTTAGTAAGTGTATAAACAAATCTTGAGGATTGCATATTTTGTTTACAACTAAAGCAATCTATTTTATGTTTAAAGAGGTAAAATAAAATATAAAACTCTTATTTGAAATAATTTTTTTTTATCTTTTAGGAATTGAATCGATTATATATATTAATTCAACCTTCTCCCTTCATTACAACTGATAGTCATTCTAGGGATTTGAATTGGTATTATAGCTTGAAGATAATTATGTTTACATCTAGAGAAGTTTAACAACTTGGTGTGGATATTAATTCATTAGTTGTTATTTTATATTTTTTTTATTAAGATAGATGGAGGCCAACAAGAGTACGGTCATAAGTTACAACATTAAACTTCTTATCTTTGATGAGAGTAAAAAGGACTACCCATTACCGTGATCTAACTATGCTTCCTCACCCTAATTTATCATCAATTCTCTCCTAACATGGGTTTAATTCAAATTACTAAGAAATATTTATTAGAACATTCATTGGGACCCTATATGTACTTTTTGTTAGTTTAATAAAAATATCTAAAAACTTTACTTTTGAGATTCTTTATTATAACTAAAATTTTAACAAAAATAAATAGTAATATTCTAAATTTAATCTGATACTATTTATTCTCTTAGAATATTATATAAATTCTCTCATTACATTTACTTTTTTATTTCTTTTTTCTTTCATCATATTTAATTTTTTATTTAAAAGAATTTTTAAAAATAATATTTTAATTAATAAATAGTTAAAATAAAGAGATTGAAAAGTGAGTTTTAAAAAACTATTTTTTTAAAATATAAAGTATGATGCTTTTAGTTATTTTGAAAAATCAAATTTAGAAAGATTGTTATAAATACTCTTATGGGGTTTGTGGCTCTCCAAGATAACAGGGAGTCCTCCAAAACAAACTCCAAGTGTCTACTCATACTTCTCCTCAAAAATGTAATATAAAGAAAATAAATCACAAATTTCTTTTCCCGTGATGTGCAAGGGTTAATTAGATGATATAGGTGTATAAATCTATTTTTAGATTTCATAAAATTACACTTAGTACTCTTCAAGTTTATTTAATAATTATATTCACTACAATTCTTTATATATATATATATATATATATATATATATATATATATATATATATATATATTATTTTTCAAAAAAATAAATTATATTAATTACACTCCAAGTTTTTCGGTATTACATTATCTACCCAATAAATTTAATAAATTTATATATTTAGTATCCTTAGGTTAATGAATTACACTCAGCACCATTTTTTTTAATGAATTACCAAACTAATAATTACCTACAGGGTCAAAAAAAACCTAGTAACCAAACTAATATAAGATTTTTTTCTGGTTCCTTTTAATCCTTATATCTAATGGTTTATGATATTTAAAGTATGATATTTATACTTAGAGCATTATCTTTAAATTAAGTTCGTCGTTAGTCATATTTAGCTATGCATTGTAGCAAAAATCTAAAATAATTATATATTTTGAATAATATTGGTTTAAATTTTTTTAAGACTTGAGCTATATTTCATAGCCAAATATAGGCAACTCAATACTAGAACTTAGCCACATTTGATTATAAAATATAACAAAAGTCCAAAATTTAAAATTTGTTATTTGAACAAAATACAAAATTATTTTGAACTTCTACCATATATATCTAAATATAGTTAACGGTTACAAATTTTGAAAATAAATTTGGCCAACAACCCTACTCTTAGCATAGAAGGGCCCCGTGTCAGGGTTAGGTGTCGGCAGCAAGCGCAGTATCCAGGAAACGACCCAACAGAGATCCTCCCATTTGACAAAATCAACGTCCCGTTTACAGATCTCGCACTACGTGTCGCAACTATTGTGAAGTTCGAAAATTCACGTAGGGTGTGTTATTAACTGATTTTGACGTGCATGGCTTAAAATCTACGGTCAACCGTTTGAATGAATGTCTGCGACATGGACAAATATGATAAACATCTACTTTAAACATCTGCTTTTTCCTAGGTAAAAGGAACCATCCCGACGATTTTATGGGCACAACGGATGGAACGTATTAGTCTGGTATTCAAATCTTATTTAATAAATAAGCAGATTCCTTAAACATCAAAATTCTAACGCACACATTGATCCCAAGTCGTGTTTTACAACCGGCCTTGGTGGAAGTATTCTGTTCCCTATGGACGTGGTCTCCATTATGATGCTGACCGAGTAGCTTTCTACTTCCCCCTTTCTGTCTCGCCCTTCTGTCTGCGGCCACCTTAGTTATGGATAAGCTTATCTTTTGTATATTCTTTCTATAATGAAATATTTGTTATTATACCTTCTACAAACAAAAAGTATAAGGACACTCGGGTGGTTAACCACCACCTCCAAACGAGTACGTGAACCTTCTAGGACTCCATCGGCAAATAAGCCATATGTCGCCATAAATGATATCAGAACCACTATCTCCTAGGCCGATCAAATTCACACTTTTTCTTGTCTTTTGGTAAGTAATTCATCACCTTATGGTCCTTATCATTGCATATTGTTCTTTTTTCTTTTCTTTTTTCTTTTTTCTTTTTTGCAAAAATTACATAATTTTGAAGTGTAAAAATACATAATGGATGTTTGTAAATATAATGTTTAAAATGTGTGTTTAGTTTGAAAAAAAAGGTGTGTTTAATATATGTTTTATTTTATAAAATTAAGATTAAAATTGATCAAATATAAAATACTATTATATTAATATCAATTTACAAAATAAAACATTAAAAATTATATTACCACTAAGAATAAATATTTGTGTAAACGTCACGACATCTTCGCGAAACCGTAAAGGGATTGGACGGCTATGATTTTTTTCCACCCCCCCAACCCCGCGCTCCGATAAATTGATAGGCAGGCCACGTTATCCGCGGTTATCCAATAATTACCCAACTCAATTGTACCTAGCATTGCTCATCACCTAAATGTTACTAAGTAAAATGTATTGACGTTTTGTTAAGTTTTCAATCAATAATAAATATTATCAAGTAGATATATTCCACTAAAGGGTAATATGGCGTACCACCTAATCACGACCAAACTACTACGCTTTAATTTGTATGGTGAACCTTATTTTCCGCGTCGTATTTAAATGTGAAGAGTGGACTATGTTTGATAAATTTGATAATTATATAAGAATACAAATATCATTTAAGCATTAAGACGATATCTTAACTAGATTTTGGTTTTTATCAAACTATTCATCTTGGAAATCCGTAGGTGTTGCTACCCACCCAATACTATATAGAATATATAACATCCCACTATGGGTAGGCGTCTTTGAATTAAAGGCCTCAATATCCTTATTAAGTTTTTGGTTCAACTTTGTTGGACTCCTATTTAAAATCTTATAGGTATCCTTTTGGGATAATATGCACATTCATGACAGGTATGACTCTCAAAGCCACTTTTGGAAGAACAGACGGTGCATCGCATAAAGGTTAAATTTTTAACTCTATTCATTAGGATGATTCTATTGGGTGTCCTTCATGAGTTTGGCCTAAGATCAATGCAGCTAGTTATAAACTCTTTTAATTAGACAGGACTTAAAAAACATTCTCTTGGTTGTAATGGTGGACAAATGTGTCATTTAAGTTAAACTATGTACGGGTTCTGAAGCCAAAAGTTTATAAAAGTTCAAAATCATATGCATAGACCTATCCTTATTAGCCCTAACCTTTTTATTGGTTATAATTGTTGTTAATATGTTGTGGACTTTGATTAGGATCCAACAAACGAGATATCAAAATTTATTCAAACTCTAGCCCAAGTGATTCAAGTAATAAACTGGAAAAGCCAAATAAGAATAAACCTCCAATATGAGAGTTTATAATTAATAAAAACCTAATTTGATGATTTATTATATCTAAATACAATACCTATTTATAGGCAAATTAGTAACTAGGAATTAGAAACCTATTACAATTAGAAAACTAAGGTAAAATACTAAAATAACCATAATACGAATTAAATAAAGAAAAGTAAATAAAAAGAAAAGACTTCTATATGAAGCGGGAGACTTGTTTATCAAGGCAAGACACGTAGCGGGCCTCATCTTCGATCATCGCTTCTCGTGAACAAGTGCATGCATAAAATTAGGTCTCAACATTCTCTCATCCTTTGAAGCTTTCCTTGTCCTCAAGGGAAAATTTGAGAAATTATTCTACATCTAAAGTACAACACCCCATTAATCCTAGAAACCCATAATCTTTTACAAATTCTCTCGACCTCCATCTTTATATGAACCTCCCGCTTTAATGTCACAAAATTAAATCACACGTAAAAACATGAACGGAGCGGATCTTGAATTCTACCCGCATCTTGGCTTGTGGAATACTTTTGCAAATATGAATAGTAAAGAGTGATAACATGAAGTTGTGACCGGGAGGGTTGAGCATCGGTTGGTCCAATTATGAAGGCCACGGCGTCGGGAATGATTACAAATTAGGTGTGCCTTGCGTCAGGGCATTGCCTAATGGGCATTATCAAGGACAAGGATCATGTTGTTGAGAGTCTTCAATGGTAACGGCCTTATTGACTTCGACTTGGGCATCATCTATCATGGTCGGTTGAGCAAAAGAAGTCGAGGGATCGAAACTATGAATTTACATTTAGGTCACCAATCCCTTTAGACGGTCACCAGATAGGAACTTAGCTTCACATTGTAATCCATGTGAGCTCTATAAACATGATTCATCTTTAATGCTAGAAGTATTTTCTACCTCCTGTGAAGTTTGTCGTGACCTACGGTCATCTCCTTGAGTTGCCTGCATCCTATAGGATCTTTTCCCTAGTGTGCGGATAATTCTTCTTGGGAATCGAACCATCTTTGCTAACGTTGCCGAAAGCATTGTAACAAAATGCTCTAAGGCTTTGAACCGCTATTTGTTCATCTTGGTCGCCTCCTCCATCATCTCGAAGAAGAACGCAAAAGAAATTTGGAGAAATCTTAATTGGGATCTCTCAATGAAAGCACCAAATTTTTGAGGGCCTTGATTAGGATCCAACAACAATTTAGAGATAGATAACAGAATTTACCCAAACCCTAGCCCCAAGCGATTCAAGTATTAAACCTGGAAAAGCGAAATACGAATAAACCTCTAATATGAGAGTTTATAATTGATAAAAGCTAATTCAATAATTTATTATATCCAAATACAATACCTATTTATAGGTAAACTAGTAACTTAGGAATTAGAAACCTATTACAATTAGGAAACTAAGGTAAAATACTAAAATAACCATAATACGAATTAAATAAAGGAAAGTAAATAAAAGGAAAGACTTTTAGCGAAATGAGAGACTTGTTAATCAAGGCATGACACGTAGCGAGCTTCATCTTCGATACTACTTCCCGTGAATAGTGCATGCATAAAATTAAGTCTCAACATAATAATAGAAACTTAATTGCAAACTAATTGAAGAGTTTGACATTCACATAGTTAAATAACTTCGTAGAGAGATTTTACATGGGTGAACTTGCATATGGAATCCAAATATGCAGAAACCCAACCTAGTTGAGAGTAATAATTCAAAGCAAACGTTATATTAAAGATTAAGTTGATATACCTAAAAAATGCACAGCAGTTAACTCTATGATGAGATTGAAGAAGTCAATAAGAGTTAATGAGTGTCAACGCCAAAGAGTTGTTGGGCCATGGGAGTCAACACCAAAGAGTCTCTAATCAGTGAAAGTCAATGATTGTATGGGAAGTTAGTACTCAATCTAGATTGTATTTAAAGTCAATAGTAAATTAAGACATTGACTTTTGAGGTCAATCCAAACAACATGTCGATATGAACATAGAAAGAGTCAATTCAAACACATTAGAGTCAATCTAAACACAAAGAGAGCTAATATGGATATGTGAGAGTTAATTTAGATATAAGACTAAATTTAGATATTGAAGACTTAATCTAAAAAAGAGTTAAAGCAAATCCAAATGTGTGTGAAGGTATCCATATTACAGACAATGTTGCGAATCCAGAAAAATACAAATTTGGACAATGTGTGAAGATATTCGTATTATGGACAATATTGCCAATCCTAACAAGTGTTATAGTTCCAAATAGAGTTGCAAATTTGAACACGAAACACTTAATAGAATGATGTTATTTTTGTGTCTGTATTTGGAATGTTTGAATTAAAGGAAAATCTGAACAATTGTAAATTTGGACATAGAGTACTTGAATAGGTGTCTCACTTAAGTGGGTTAACGATATTTTGGATGTTTGCATCAGGGATCCCCCATCCTTATTATTCAGTGTAATTGTTATTAATAGTGTAAATTTAGTTGGAAAACAATTAAAGAGTTTGAGCTTGGCATAGTTAAATAACTTCATAGAGTGATTTTACTTGGGTGAACTTGTAGAGGGAATCTAAATAGACAAAAACCTACCTCTTGTTGAGAGCAAGACCTCAAAGTAAAAGTTACATCAAAGACTAGTTGATTTTTATTTTTAACATAATGGCAAAGCTAAAAAGTGCACAAAAATCAACTCTAGGATGACCCTGAAAAAAAGTCAATAAGAGTCGGTGGTTAATGAGAGTCAAGTAACTATATGAGAAGTTAGTACACAATCTAGATTGTATTTCAAGTCGATAGTAAATTCGGAGATTGAGTTTTGAGGTCAATCCAAATCATATGTTGATCTGAACCTAAAGAGAACCAATTTGAACACATTAGACTCAATTTGACACAAAGAGAGCTAATATGAATATGTGAAAGTTAATTTAGATATAAGACTAAATTCAAACTTTGGGGACTAAATCTAAACAAAGTTGAAGCAAATCTAAATGTGCGTGAAGGTGTCTATATTACGAATAATGTTGCGAATCCATAAAGATGCAAATTTGGACAATGTGAATTTATTCCTCTTGTAAATAGTGTTGTCAATCTTAACAAGTGTTATAGTTCTAGATAAAATTGCAATTCTGGATATGAAACACTTAAGCATAACGATGTAATTTTGGTGTCTATATTTAAAATGTTTGAATTAAAGGTAAATCCTAACAATTATAAATTTGGACATAGATTGTTTCAACAAGTCACTCATTTAACGATGACATTTTGGATGTCCGTATCAGGGATGCCCATATTTACATTTTAGAAAGCTGATTTTTTTGCATATGCATGGATCATGAGTGAATAGTAAAAATATTTTAGGATAGTGCTATATAAAGCTTTGTGTTATCCAAATAATATAATGACTATTTCTGATTAATTAAAATATATCTTGTTTAAGTATTTATTAAATTGTATTATTGTGTTTTCTTTGATAGATGAGTATCATGACATCCAATGACTTATTAAAGTCTTTACTGAATATATGTGAGATACATACAATATATCCATTAATAGGGTTAATATAAATTTAGTTTACAATTGGTGAATGGAGTTTGTGACACTCTATTTTGATAAGATTATATGGTGCAGACTATTTCCATAGTTGGAATGATCTAATCTAAGAATATTGTAAAGAGTTTACATATAATAGCACCAGTATGTAATTATACATATTGAATAAGATTATGATAGAATGAGTTCTTTAACGAATCTTTGCTTCATTATATGAAAAACTTTATATTGTATAGTTAGATGGTTGATTCATGCATTGATTTTAATCGCATGTTTAATTACCTAATATCTATAATCTATGTCTTTTGATGTATTAACGAGTGAAAAGTATTGAGTTTCAAATAACTCGATATCTTGGAGACATTATATTATAGATAGTGGGCGCATTAAGTTAGGTATGTAGAATCCACTACTTTGCGATGCGAAGAGTAATGATATTCTTATGATGTTTAATTCGAGATTCTTGTGTAAATAAAGTACTTGAAACTATATTAGATATAGCTTATTTAAATTCTAATTTATGATTGAATCATAAATAAGTTACCCATTAGATAATTAATGATAACACATTAACAAAGATGTATATAAAAAAGGTTGAATGGAATCTTTCAATATATGTATTTAATTATGAATATGATAGTGGAGGATGATATATATCACATAACAATGAGTTATTTCGATGGATAAATCATTTGTTGTGGATTCTTGTAATTATATCTACTTAATCTTAGAGTGTATTTTTAATCCCTGATTATAGTTCAAATTAAAACTAATAAATGATAATTTAATTGATTAATTAAATATTATTTATTAGAGATTTGATTAAGTATATTCATTTGATTACTTTGGCTAGCACCATTTATTCTTGTATAGAGTACTGGATTTTTATAAGGAAATTCTTAAATTGTCTTAAGAAACTAATATCTTGACATGCGTGTGTGTTTGTGTGTGTGTGTGTGTATATATATATATATATATATATAAGAGTTATATATATCTCGTTTCGTGGTTATTTATTTAATTGAATTAAATAGAAATATTCAATAAAAGTATTTATCCATTTAATGTGATTAAATAAATAATTATATTATTTATTTATTTGATAAATAAAATTTGAGTATTTATGTAATCCACTTTAATGTATAATAATCCTATTATTTTAAAGGTTTAAATAATTATGGATTTTGTGTTATAATTGATGGTCCCTTGGAGCCTAAAGGGGGGGGGTGAATAGGCTCTTATTCGAACTCTTTCTTTTCTCTCAAGACACAAAGACTTATCTAGTTTAAGTGATAATATCATCTGAGGAAGATAACCGAGATAGTGGAAGTATTTTGTTTTATTATCACAAAGTGATTACAACAAAATAGAAGCAAACACTCTCTTACACTCGTTTACAACTTTGAATTCACACACTAGCCAAGTGCCTTTTCTATTTTTGCACTTCTTCGCTCTAGCTCTCTTTTTTTTTACAAGAAGTATAAGTATGAATATTTATACAAAACATTCCTAAGAGACAACCTTGGAACTTGAAGTTCCGGAATGCGTTCGCACTAACTATCCCTTGGTAATCTATCTGCCTTGACTGCTGCGGATTGTGGAGCTCAAGATCTTGGATTCGAAGAGTATAAGTGTCTTTGTGAGTTCCGAGATACAATTAAGGTTGTGTCCACATATCCGGATGATCCACGTGTAAGATTCTTCTTTTCTAAATGCATTCTTCTTACATCGGGACAGCACGAGCGATAACTTTAAATGCGGTTTCATTGGAGCAGTGTCTTCTTGGTCCGGTGTAATTTTCCTTACTCCGTAGTTAATGAAGCTCGGAACCTTACTCCGTGTCGGTGGTTGCTTATTCCGTATCTATTAGTACTAGAATCCTTAGTCCGTGCGCTTTACTCGATAGTCCTTACTCCGCATGTAAGTTTCTTACTCCGTATGTAAGTTCTTACCCGTGTGTAAGTTCCTTACTCCGGTGTAAGTTCCTTACTCCGTATGTAAGTTCCTTACTCCGTGTGTAAGTTCCTTACTCCGTGTGTAAGTTCCTTACTCCGTGTGTAAGTTCTTACTCCGTATGTAAGTTCCTTACTCCGTGTGTAAGTTCCTTACTCCGTGTGTAAGTTCCTTACTCCGTGTGTAAGTTCCTTACTCGTGTGTAAGTTCCTTACTCCGTATGTAAGTTCCTTACTCCGTGTGTAAGTTCCTTACTCCGTATGTAAGTTCCTTACTCGGGCGAGTAATAAGTCCAGGAATTCCTTACTCGCGCTATTTTCCTTACTCGCACTTATTTTCCTTACTCCGCACTTATTGTTACTTGGTTATTTACCAAGTGTTTGACGACACTAACTCTTGTCCGGATCAGGATTATGTATCCTGTCCTTAGCTTTGCTCTCACGAGTGCATCTTTGGATTAGTGACATACCTTCTGCAATGATCAAATAAACACAAAGATCTCGAGATCAAATTACATAAGGCTTTAACGGCATTATCCAAATTCTGGGTTTGATCCAACAATCTCCCCCAATTATGGATATGCCTAAACCCTTTGTAATCTGATCTGGTAAGCGATGCAAACGAATATCATACAGAATATACACCACAACCAATTTCATTGATCAGCAACTAAATACAAATCAGCCTTAATGACATTTTTCACTAAGGTACATAAGGCTTACTATACTTGAAGATCATAGTTCTGCCTTCTCTCTTAGCTCCATTGTCTGTCTGCATCGTAAAGGTGGAGTGTTGGCTCCAATGTTTGTCCACGATTAAGAACGATTTGATGAAATGACAAACAAAGGCTCCAGCTATCTCCATCCAGTTGTTGTGGCACTTGCTTCTTGCCCCGGAATGTCGCCTTGAGTTTCTCGGTAGAGCGCGGGGGTGTGATACCCAACTCTTCATATAGTCCGGCTTTCTTCACTTCGGTTAGTCACTGAGACACAGAGGTTCCCATTGATTCTTCCTAACGAAGTGCTCCACAATCCCGATGAGAATCAATGAGAATCATCGCTTGGATTGAATCATGAAGACAGCCATCATGAAGTGTGGCGACATGATCCGGTACGGAATGAGGATGGTTGAGAGAGTTTTCCATGGCTTGCTATCTTCAGCGGTTCCGTCGATGTAAGTCTGAATTAACTCCACACCGGGAAGATAGCCCTCATTCCAACATGGCAAGAACTTCAAACAAGTGCCCATCTTCAGTAAAGAGATGGAAACGACCTCATCTCCATCTTAGCGACCCTCGAGAAGTTGTCAATGTCTTATGTAGTAAAGAGTCCTTTCTCCGAACAAAGAGTCTGAATGTCGGCCGGAGAGAAAGGATACATTTCTGAAAGACATCTTCTCTCGGCGGAAGACGCAAACATAGGCTTTCATTGCCTTGCGCAAGCTTCCATCCGCATCGAAGGGTCAAACTCCGCATAGGATGGGAGGAAGGTATTAGGCTGCGGATGAGGAGGATGGAGGAGGAGCTGGAGGTGCAGTAGAGGAGCTTGGTTGAGAGAAGCGGCTTCGTTTGGGAATTTGAACTCCCTGAAGCACTGAAGTGGCAGGCCGCTTCTCGGTCCGGGATGATGGTTGTGGGGCGAAGGAGTAGACGGATCGGATGACACTTTCTCCCCCGGTTTGGCGAGATCGCCGGGAAGCAACGGGAGGACGAGCCATCGTATGCGCCGGATCCGCGAAGGAAGTAGAGAGTGAATGAACGGAGGTGGCGACAAGATCCATTTTCTGCTCAATGGAAGTGGAGGAGTCGGTGAGGGCGGAGAGTAGTTGGGCGCCGAGGGCATCAACTTTGGCGGGCGATGGCGGAAATTTGGGCGCTTTGAGCGTGAGCATGGCGGTCCAGTGACGGAAAGCACGGCATCGGAGTGGACCGTGCCAAAGAGGCACGCCCAAGGGCTAACTCCGGAGCTTTGGAGGACTCCCCCGCATGAACGGGGAGCGAGGAGTGCGGTGGGCGAGAGTCCAGGAGTACGCGCCGAGAGGAGAGCATCCGGAGCATCAGAGGCATCCGGAGCTTCGGAGGCATCCGGAGCATTGGAGGCATCCGGAGCAAGAGACCCGCTTTGACCGGACAAGTCAACTACGGGAATCGCGGCGGCAGGAGAAGAGGGGCCCGGCCTTAGCGGTAGGACTTCGGGTAGCGGGGGCTGGGCCGGAGGGTGTAGGGAACGACACATCGGGAATGGCAGCCGGCGTAAGAAAGCCGTGGTCCGGATTCCGGATGATCATAGTCTCCGGGGATTGGGTATTGCGGGTGTAAAATACCCGGAGATCGGTGTCAGGAATGGAAGAGGTGTGGGCTAGGCCGAAACGGAGCCGAGAGGTCCGTTAAGGTGGACGGCGGAGAGATGGTCAAGGTAATCTCGGGGTTGAGGTAGAGGAGGCAAGGGGGCTTCGGGGAGAAGCGGCCGGGACATCAGCGGTGGCGGCGGCAACGGCGGTATCAACCGCAGCGGCTATAGCGGATGTGGAGGGAGTGGGGACATCGCAGCGAGAGGGGGCGAGGAAACGGCTCTCGACGCACTGCGGCGAGAGGGCCCCGGACCTCGGACGGTTCAGCACGGACGCTTGGCTGGAAGCCCGTGAGTGGGGGGGCGCGGCTACGGACCGAATCCGGGAGGATCGGTGTACTGAAGCGACCTCGGGGGCTTGGGCGTCGGAGGGGTCACCAACGTAGCTGCCTTGTTGTTCCGCGCGGGGAGAGTGCGGAGAGCTACAGGTGGGTCGGCGGGCAGTCATGTTTCCATCCGGCGTAAGGTGACGAAGATAAAGAGCCGAGGGAAACGAGACAGACATCAACTGGGCGAAATGGTCCGGACGAAGATGCCGGAAGACAATGCGAGGATGCGCCCATAGGAATGGTTTTTGTGACCGGTCAGCAGCAAGCGAAATAAGAACATCCCCCAATCCATTGGAAGACCTTCAAAGACGCCGTACATGGCCAGTAGAAGATCATACGGAAGCGAGTCCGGGGCTGATGTGCGAGCCGATAGGCATCGACTTAGAATAGTCGCCATACATCGATAGCGACCCTGGAAGGATTTCACCTTGTATTCCTTCCCCTTGTTCGTGCACCCCATAGAAGCCGCCATCGGATCGGCATCCGGACGCTGTGGTTCACCAAGAGGAAGGTGGAGAGCAGCGCGGAGAACAGCCGGAGTGATGACGATGGATTCACCGCGGACATAAGAGGTTATGGAATCTTTGGTGCAGCGAATCCGTTGGTAATACTCAAGAATGTCATCGATAAGAAGATCGATGGGATTGGAGACCAGGTTGAGTATGTGCGAGGCTTCAAGAAGAGGGCGAAGCTGGAGAAACCAATCGGGAGGATCGAAAACAGCATTCCAATCAACTAGATGGCCGGGAGTAACGCCGGAAAGAAAGATTCGGGTGCCATGGCAGATTTGATGGGAAGGAAAAGAGGAAAGGTGAGGTCTTGACGGTAGAAGGAGCAACGAGAGGGTTAGGGATTTGAAATGAGCAATACTCGTGCTCCGCGGGAATGATCAGAACATATAAGACCGAGTCCGAAATGTCGGCGGGTCTAGGAATGTGGGAGTGAGGTGGGGACCCGCGCGACATGCGATGTCATTTGTCCGGATATCGAGGCGTCTCCGAATAAAACGATGTCGTGGAGACCGCATGACCAAGTAGAGATTACAACTGGTTGCCATCCGGAGAAGTGTGTGTGCAACCCGAGATATGCATTTAATGAATCATCATTATTCCTCCTCAAAAGCATGCGACATATGAGTATACGTGGATTGTCACAATTGAACAAAGTCGGGAGTCCGGAGGAAAGAGCCGACACTCATCCGGAGTTAATAATATTCGTGAAAGAGTATCCGGATGAATAATAGACCTTGTCCGCGTAAACGAGTTTGGTGAGAATGTAGAGTAGATTCCTTTGCGGTCAATAAGTCAAGAGAAGAGAAGTACCACAACACTTCAAATCCGAGACTATGGACTGGATTTATCAATATGGTTGCAAAAGAAAATCTGAACCCGTAGCTAAATAAAGATATCTTGAAAATACAAAAGCTTAAGGCAAGGATTAGTACGGATTAGAGAAGATAATCAGTGAAAAACAACATAATCCGAACTAATAAGAAACAGAACTCATGCATGGCTAAGAATGTAGTAGGCGTACGCAACGTGAAAGTGATCAATATTCTTGAATCAGGGCATATGTCGGATAGCAATACACAGGTTCATATAGGTCAACATAGCGAAACCGTCTTGCTGAACAGCGTAGCTAAGATTAATTAAAGGTCAAATGATTTGGCTTCATTAGGATTCATGAGTGTGAGATGAAAAGGTGAACACATGTCAAAAGAATGCGAGATGATTAATCGATTAAAATGCATGGTTGAAGGAAGAACATACATCCACACATGCCACTTTTCCGATTTAAAACAGCATGTCCAGTCAGATCCGGAAGTAATAGCGTAGAGAAGGGAGAATCCGAGACATATTAGGGGTTCATTGCTTGCTCCCCCAGTAGATCATTTAATCCTCTCAATGAAAAGCTCCCCTCGGATAGACGATCAAGGAAAAAGGTCATGAGACATATACGGGGGGTATTCTCGAATAAAATATAAAGCATTTTCTCCCCGTAGATTGTGCAATCCTCTCGGTTGACCGTTCCAATTTGTAGTTCAGCACTGTCATCTTATTAGAAGACTATACTTGAAGTGATCGAGAATGCGTTTGTGTATTCATCCACCAGGCATTCCAAGCTAGCCCATTTCACTCCTTCAACTATGCACGTTAATGGAGTAATCTAAATGAACATGCTTTGATCATGTGGTGATTAATGGATATGAAGATCATGAATCCGACCGAGGTAAATCATATAAAGCGTAATTATGTTAGCTTTAAACGACTTCGAGTCGGGAACGCAAGCATCCTCCCAATATGAGGTTGAGATTAACATCGAAACATGGAGCAGTGGAGTCGGTAAGTATGATCAGCAATGCGATCTTTCTACTACTTTCAGGTAAACATACAATGCATGGTTTGTGAGAGAATATACTTGTTGTGAAATTTAAATGAGAAACTATGCAGAGAAGTCGAGCATACCTAGTTGGAAGAGTAGTTGGAAAACCTCGCATCGGGGGAGAGGCTTTGTAAATATGTCTGCTAATTGATCTTCGGTGGCAACATGTTCCGGTGAAATATGCTTTTTAAGAACATGATCGCGTATGAAGTGATACCCGACCTCAATGTGCTTCGTCTTAGGATGCATGACGAGGATTGTTCTTGATGGCAATTGCACTAGTGTTGTCACAAAGAAAGTGGAATAGAGGACATGTTGAATCCGTAGTCGGTAAGTTGACTTTGCATCCAAAGTAGGCTGTGCGCAGCAACTTCCCTAGCGATATATTCCGCCTCGAAAGTAGAGGTTGATACGGAATTGCTTCTTCTTGAACCATGAGATCAATCTATTTCCAAGCCCGACACGTACCGCTTGTGCTTTTCCTGTCGATGTGACATCCAGCGAAGTCGGCATCAGTACCCTGATAAGGTGAAGTTGGACTCCTTTGAGTACCGAGTCCCAAATTCATCGTCCCTTTGAGATACCTTAAGATCCGTTTTACATGTAGCATATGTGACTCCTTGGGATTCGCCGATATCGTGCACAAATGCAAGTTGCAAACATAATGTCCGGGCGACTTCTTTGTAAGATAGAGCAAGGATCCGATCATCCCTCGTAGTCGATCACATTTCCCGATATGCCGTCCATATCCCGGGATCTAACTTGGCACCGAGGCATTGGAGTTTTGACGGGAGATGAACCTTCCATACCAAACTTCTTAATAAGATCGCGAGTGTACTTAGCTTGATTGATAAAGATTCCTTCCTTTAATTGTTTGACTTCAATTCCAAGGAAGTAGGATAGTTCTCCCATCATGCTCATTTCAAACTTGCCTGTCATCAACTTAGCAAACTCTTCACAAAGCTTCGGATTTGTTGATCCGAAAATGATATCGTCCACGTATATTTGTACGATCGAGTGTGTCCTTTCTCTTGTCGTAGAAATAGGGTGGTATCTATCTTCCCTTTTTGGAAGTTATGAGCAAGTAGGAATTCGACGATGTGTCGTACCAGGGCTCGGGAGCTTGCTTCAAACCATATAGAGCTTTCTGAAGTTTGTAGACAAGATGTCCTGCCTTAGGTTCAATGAAGCCGGGAGGTTGTTCAACATACACCTCCTCTTGAAGGTCTCCATTCAGGAATGCGCTCTTGACGTCCATTTGATAAACTATGAAGTTTTCATATGAAGCATACGCGAGAAACATTCGGATTGCCTCAAGTCTTGCGACCGGAGCAAAGGTTTCATCATATCTATTCCCTCTTCTTGACGATATCCTTGACATTTACCAGGCAGCTTTGTTCGGGATTCCTATTCCATCCGTATCAAGTTTGTTCAGGAACACCCATTTAACGCCAATGACTTCTTGAGACTTAGGCCTTGGTACTAAGGTCCACACATTATTTCTCTTAAATTGATTCGATTCTTCTTGCATGGCCCATCCGGTTTGAATCTGAAGAGCTTAATCTACCACCTTTGGTTCTATTTGAGATAGAAAGCATGAGTGAAGACTCATGTTTGAGGTGGCTGCTCTTGTTCTTACACCAACAGTAGGATCACCAATCACTTGATCCGAGGGATGGTTTCGAGTCCATCTATAATTACGTGCGTGTGTTGGTTGTCCTTGAACAATTTGAAGCTCTTCCAGTTGGGTGGTTCGGTTGTATCAACCTGGTTGGGCTTCGTCCGGAGTAGATGTTTCCGTATTTAGAGGTACGGATGAAGCCCGATTGGTTCTTCAACACTTGTTTCTTTCGGTGTTAACTAGTCCGGACGGACTTGAAGGTGCTCCGGAATTTTGTGTATCTGCAGGGAGTTTGTCCGGAGCTAAGTGGTAGTCCGGAGTTAAGTGGTAGTCCGGAGCTAAGTGGTAGTCGGAGCTAAGTGGTAGTCCGAGCTAAGTGGTAACCGGAGCTAAGTGGTAGTCACTATGGTAGTCCGAGTCATCCGTAGCATCATCCACAAAATTCCGTTGTGTTTCGCGGATGCCACGTGGTTGGTCAGGATACCGGTCGGGATGTGTGGCAGGAATATTCATAAACTTTGAGTAATCGGCGTTTGTTTATGACTGCAGATTAGAATTTGAAGGACCGACTTTTGACCAATCGAGATTAGCTTCATCAAAGGTTACATGGATAGATTCTTCAACTTTAGAAAGTTTTCTATTGAAGACCCGATAAGCCTTGCTATGAAGTGAGTACCCGACAAAAATCCCATCATCGATTTTGGTTCAAATTTATTTCGGGTCTCTTTGCCATTGATCAGTATATAGCAAGTACATCGAAGGCTCTGAAATGTGAAATTGAAGGTTTTTGACCTCTCCACATCTCATAGGGTGTTTTCATGGTAGATTTATTTATTAGAGTTCGTTACGAACATAGCGGCGAGTGGACACGCTTCAGCCCATAGGCGAGAGGAAGCATTGCCCCTGCTAACATGGATCTACCGGCTTAACTAAAGTTCGATTCTTGCGCTCAGCTACCCCATTTTGTTGTGGGGTTAGGGTATGGAAAAGTCATGTTGTATGCCCTGTTGAACAATATGATCTCATTTCGGAAAAATCAAATTCTGTACCATGATCACTCCTAATGCATTTAATGCTCAGTCCTTGTGAGTTGCTTATCCAGTTGAAGAGATCTACAAGATGTTCAAAAGTTTGATCCTTTGATTTCAGGAACATCACCCATGTGTATCTGGTGAAATCATCGATAACCACAAGGGTATATCTCCGACTAGTGATGAACAGATATAGGACCACATAGGTCCATATGAAGAAGTTGCGAAGGGAGCGATTATTGAGTTAAGCGATTTGCTCTTAAAGGCGTGTTTGGTCTGTTTACCAAGTTGGCATTCTCGAGAGAGTGTCTCTGGAGAACTTGAGTTTGGGTAACCGGTGACAAGATCAAGTGATCTTTAATTTAGACAAAGTCTTAAAGTTCAAATGTGCGCATCGCTTGTGCCATAACCAACTATCTTCATCTGTTGCTTTCGTGAGGAAACATACGGGTCAGAAGAATTATTTCTTAAGACCACTTGAGTATATGTCCCCATCTCTTGATCCGGATAACTTAACATCTCCTGGGATAAGTTTTCCTCTTCTTGTCCGGTGTTGGACAAAAAAGGAAACATGAATCCTTTGTCACATAGTTCTTCGACACTTAGCAAATTATGCTTTAAACCTTCGACTAGTGCAACTTTAGTGATTGATACACAGCCGTTAGTTAAAGTGCCATACCCGACAGATCTTACCTTTTCTTGTTGTCGCCATATGAGACGGATGGACCTTGTTTATCATTAACTTATACCAAGTAGAGTCTGGTCACCGTCATATGTCCGGAGCATCACTTTATCAAGGATCCACTTGCTTTGATTTATCTTTAACTTCAAGTGATCCGGCAATTCATTCGAGAGATGCTCCTGAAAGACAACAATTTACACTTTTGGTGCCCAAACTTGTTTCGGGCGGTTAGAGTGGCAGCGATATTGTCAACATTTACGGATTTGATTTTGTTAGGACTCTTAGCTTTCCAAGTTGACATTAACTTGTTAGTTTAATGCTTCTTTTATTTGGGATTTCTTGGGAGAGACACTCCTTTTAGATTTAGATTTTGTTTTGCTCGAAGAACCCCTTTTATAAAACTGATCTTTATTTGATTGAAATTGATTACAAAGCCATTTATCAGATAGACTCCAACATTCATAGTGATAATGACCCATTTCCTACGGATGGAACAGACACTATAATGTGAAGTACAAACAGGGGATCAGGTCTCTTAGATTTCTGATTTTCTTACTGTTCCACGTGGCCTAATCCATTACGTTTGGGTGACGCGCTCTTGGCCCTAAATGCGTCGCCTTAGCCTTGTCTTTCTTTTTGGGCTGCTGAGTTTTGGCTTTAGCCGCAGAAACCTTCCCTTCATCTTTGAGTTACGGGTCTTCTTTGCCGGAAGTGCAGATATGACCTCGATTCCACGATCATAAACTATGGTGCCACGAAATGAAACCATCCAACGGTTTAGATGTACTAACGGGATATAAGTTGGTTAGTTTAGGAGTGAAATCCGGAGGACACTCGGTGGCTTTAGCTATGGAGGTTGATGGTTCGAGAACCTAGACCAGGTTTGACTCGAATGTCGTCGGATCGGTCCCTAAAGGTAGAGGCTATTTCCCGGATTTTAGCCACTTACGATTCATTTCTTTTTCCTGTTCCAATTCATTTTCAGAAGTCTTTTAACTATAACTTTTAGGCCTGAGAGATTGGTATTTAAGAGATGATTTTCAGCTCTTAGATCATGATACCAAGCTTCCTTTCCCTGAAGTGCTGACGTCCTTTTCGAGTCCATTAATGGTAAATTCGAGACGTTTATTCGACTTTCCATATCTTTGTACATTTGAGTTATTATTAGTCTCTCATTCTTTTCATGATCACATGCAATAGTAAGAGATTCTAATTTACTCGGGAGCTCGGAGATAGAAGGTACCTCGATTTTGCCATGAGGCGGACGTTCGGCTTAATGGTCGGCTCATCATCCGAGGATTCCTCCTCTTCTTCGGAGCCACTCATGTATTTTGTCACGAGCGCCTTTCTCTTGCTCTTCTGTTATACGAGGTGGAGCGGAGAATTTACCTTGTCACTTTTCTCGGCCACCTTTGCTTTGGACCTGCATTCCTTGGCCCGGTGACGGTTTTCCCACGGTTGAAACATTCTGGGAACTAGACTGGGTCGCTCCTTCCGTTGGAACGATGATGATGAGCGTCTTGACCCCTTTTCTGCTTTTAGGTAGGAATCGCTCAAAGGATTTGACAAGAAGGGCTATCTCCTCCTCCTCGTCGGGAATCGGGAATTGTCGGATACGTCGTATCATCATTCCTCGGTATGTTTAGACATTCGGTAAGCTTAGAACTACCCCCTTTTCTTTCCGAGCTATTTTTTCATCTGCGAGTACTTAAACCGACTTCGTGAGTCCGCGACTCTCCGTATAGTTCTTCGAGGGAACATACTGAGCTTTTTGTCGATTGATCGGAGTTGTTTGGAGTAGTAGCGATCCGGCAAGGAGCGAAAGAACTTGTCATTGATACGGGATTGAGAGTAATGCTCATTGACGATCTTCGGTTCAAGTATGAGCTTGCCGAATCTCGATAGATGCTTTCAGTGATTCGCCGGTTTATGATTAAAACTCTCAAAGTTACGTCACGAGAGTACAGATCACATTCTCAGACTGGGACTGACTCCCTCATAGAGGATTGTCGTTTGTCCCAACGACTTTTCTTTGTCGTGCGACCCTGGACGTACGTAAGCTCGGAATCAGGACGATGTAACATAAGCAGAGCCTTTTCAACTAGCGCACTGCCAAAGCTCTTTCATCGTTGGTAAGTTCAGCATGGTCTTTGGCCTCCTTACGCCTGTTCTCCGATAGTCATCGGAATTGGAATCTCCGATGAAGACATGGCCACATAAGATGATCATGGCAAACCATAAACATCTTCATGCGAGCTTTCCTTGGGAAAAGCTCGGGTGTGAATTTAGGCGGTTTCGTTAGAGTAAACCCGAACTCCGTGGTTGAGAAGCGGTGGCGAAGACGGGTTGTGGTGGATCGACATTTTCACTTCTTTCTTCGATTCGGGATGAACACTTGCACCTCGGAGTTAAGGCGAAGTGTTGAAAAGCATACTTGCTTTCTTCGGCCATTTCGAGATTGAAAGAGTGGGATCTCTACTTAGAACGAAGTAGAACTTGCTCGATACCACTTGATGCAACATTGAGGTCGAAAACCTTCCATAGATCAATTTTTTCACATGTTAAAAAACGTTACATGTGAAAAGATGAACATTGTCCAAGATGAATTTGGAAAGTGCAACCATCCTTAGTTTGAATATATATCTAGGGCAAAGCTTAGGCAACTAAGAGCTAACTTATAAAAGGAAGAGAAGGCTTCAAATTTGAGTGTTCAGGCTCAAGAAAACCTAAGAGAGAAAAATTAAATTTCCAAGAGTGGTATTGAGAGTTCTTAGTCATAAAAAGGATGAAGTGAAATAGGATATAACAATCAAGAAGAGGTAAAACAAGTTAAAAGGCTAGGTCGACAAAGTAAATGATGTTCTTTGTATTGTTACATGGATTGTAATTTGTAGACCGAAAATAAAATAAGGAGGAAGATAAATCCATTGTAAAGAGATTATAATCTTAGTGCACTATAAAACAAGGGGACACCATACTACTGATCTCTTTATAATAAATTATCTTGTGTTATGGTTGTCACGCCCCCAAATTCCGAGCACTCTCGGAACTAGGTACGCCGACTTCCCCCACGCCCACTGGGACCGAGGGGTTTGTGGATCGATCCAACCCTATACAATACTACAGGGGGGTAGCATTGTACTTTTTGATAAACCGATGCATCATACAAGTCATTAGCAAATATATATCTCAGAAAATATTATTCAAGTCCAACAATCAAGTTTGTACAAGTGTCACGGACCCAGTCCGGAAAAGAAATGACCAAATAATCAAAGGTAAAGAATAAGCTCATAAGTGAACTCTACACAAAGATGTCCCGCAGCTCCGCTATGGCACCAACGGCTAACCTCTACAACCTTGTAGGAAACGTAAATAAAGTAGGGTGAGCACGAGTGTCATAGGATGATCCCCATCTCCATTATCCATTTCTCAAATTCTTAGGGTCTATATGATCGGTGTATGCATGCCGGTGTAGTGTCACACTCAACACAATTAAATTCCACATCACAAATAAACCATCACATCACATTACAAATCATTAAAGGCTCATGTCGACAAATCGGTCATCCATGGAAATTTCCGCTACCAACTGGAATTTAAACACTACTAGTCGACCATGTGGGACTGTGGTGTCCTTAACGACGACAACCCACATACGGGACCTAGGTTACGCACATAGGGGACTGCGGCCTCTTGCCCCGGCCCTATGTGGGACCCGTAGGTTAACCCAACCAATTCCTGGCAAAATCCACACCCATAATTAATCGACACCAACTAAATCACAAAATTACAGACATAATTAATAAACAGTTTTCAAGAGTCGAATTTAGTGAAAGCCCTACAACATTTAAATCACCAATCCAATAAATACAAACCACAATGGTTATTAATGATTAATCTCATGTATTTATGTATATAATTAAATGTATACATACACACACACACACACACACACACATATATATGATTATATAAAACTGCCCAAAAAGGGCCCATAACACCCAGCCCACTAGGGTGGCATTAGCCCAGGCTGAAATGGCGTGGGGACCGCCTCCCCCACCTCCCTTTGCACCAACCGAGGCGCGCAAGACGAACAAGGAGGACGGCATGACGCCGCCGTCCCTCTCCCCTTCCCTTCCATCACACGATGGCGCGCCGCAGACCAACTTGGATCGATCCCAACGTCTCCGCACCCCCTTCTCCCCTTCACTGGCACGCCGCAGAGACCAACCTGGATCGACCCAACGTCTCCGCACCTCCTTCTCCTTCACTCGCGACGGCGGCACATCATGTGAGCGCCGACACCGCCGCCCTCTCTTCCTATCGTCCCCATGACGCAAGGTATGCGAGACCGACCACAGTACATTTGCTACCGACACACCCTCTTCCTCTCCTTCCCACCGGGTCACCCATAACTACAAACACAAATACGCCGAACACTACACCCGCATGAATAGAAAGCAAAAGTTCGATCCACGAAAATCTATAACGCCCTAATACAATCTAAAAACGCCTAATTCAAAGGGTTAATAATTAAAAAAAACATTAAGAATCACCTACCTGGATTTGGTTTGAAACGATTGATTGAACCTAACCCTTTCACCCCTTTCCCTCTCCTTCACCAGGTTTTGTGTGAATATAACTTAAGTAGGTTTCTACCTAGTTTCCTTTTTTATTTATACTACCTTTATAATAATAATAATAATAATATGAATAAAATTTAGTAATAATAATAATAATAATTAAATTAGTATTTACAATCGTAATAATAATATGGATAATACAAATTATTATAAAATTAATCCGAGTATTAAGATGATTATATTAATCATACTAACATTATAACTATAATAAAAAGGCTAATTATTAAAATATTTAAATTAATAATAATCACGTGATAATAATTTCAATAATCACCTTGATAATATTAACGGTCAAAACATTAATTTTTTAATAATAATAACCCCAAATCATAAGTAATCATATTAATAATAATGTCGTTATAATAAGGAATATTTTAATAATCAAAACTAAGCCACGCTATCGAATAGATATTCCCAAACTCTATTCGAGCCTAACTACCAATCACACACACAAAGCGGTCTTCACATCCTCCCACCTTAGGACTTTTCGTCCCCAAAGACAAGCTATCTCAAGCAAGATAAACTAAATAACACCTACAACAAGACAATCAATGACTATTTCAAATCACCCGCACCAAAAAGTATTAACAATCGTAGCATAATAAACAAAGACAACAAAAGTTAACCAAACAAAAACAACAAAATCAACTACCTCAGCGCACGGTAGGATCTTGAGCATCCTCCCCACTCAGATCGTTGGGTCCTCGAACGACTCGGGGTGAAACATGACTGGTATCGACTCTCGCGCTCCGGTGCAACTCCTCCATGTTGCGTTGACGCTCAAAAGCGCGAACCAACGAATTGTCTTGCCCCCTGAGACACGCTCCCGACGGTCCAAAATTTGAACCGGTGCCTCTACAACGAGAAACCATCGTCACTTAGCTACATCTCTACGCCAATCAAGCACATGGTAAGGATCCGGGTAATATCTTCGCAACCCGGGAGACATGGAAACTATCATGAACACGCAGCCAACTCGGGTGGTAACTCCAATCGATAAGTTCGGTCCCATGTCACTGCAATGATAGGAAAAGGACCCACAAATCGAGGTGAGTTTGGAACCTGCCCAAACCGTCTGTGCCCCCGCCATGGCGAGCACTCGGCAAAGAAGATGCGATCCCTATGTTGACCCAGGCGGTCGTCAGCGTCATCAAGATGATTTATCGACTCGACTATCAACATCCGCTTGTCGGACCAGTTGAACCAACTCCGTAGTCTCCTGGACCATATCAGGACCTAAACAAGCTGCCTCCCCGCCTGGCAGCAAAGGGGACGACACGGTCGCCCATACAATGCCTCATATGGCCTATCTATCTTGCTTGATAGCTATTGTTGTAGGAGAACTCCACCAAGGGAAGGTGAGCTTCCCAACAACCACCAAAATCCAACACACAAGTACGGAGCATGTCTCGAGGATTTGAATAGTGCGCTCGGATCGACCATGCTGTACGAGGGTGGAAACTTACTCAAATTCACTCGGGTGCCAACGCACGGTATGCCCCTTGCTGAAAGCGTAGGAAGAACCGAGCATCCCTATCGGAAACGATCGATAAAGGCACACCATGCAATCATACCACCACGTCGACATAATAGTCCAAGGTCCAACTTGGATCGGTCTCGAATCGAATAAAGTGGGCAGATTTCGTCAAACGGTCTATAACAACCCCAATAGTATCATGACCTCTGAACGAGGAAGTCCATAGTCACATGGTCCCACTTCCATAGTCATATGGTCCCACTTCCATTCTGCACGAGGTAATGACCACGGGAATAGATATTCCCAAACTCTATTCGAGCCCAACTACCAATCACACAGTGTGGTCTTCCATCCTCCCCACCTTAGGACTTTTCGTCCCCAAAAGACAAGCTATCTCAAGCAAGATAAACTAAATAACACCTACAAACAAGACAATCAATGACTCATCAAATCACCCTGTAACAAAAAATATTAGCAATCATAAGCATAATAAACAAAGACACAGTTAACTAAAAAAAGCAAAAAGTCAACTACCTCAGCATACGGTAAGGATCTTGACAATGGTTGTCATCACTTGGTATTGTTTGGGCTCGTGGACTGGCTCAAGATACTCATTTGAATGAAGATTTGGTTATTGGTATCATAACACATAACTACATAAAATCGAAAACAAGAGAAAGAAAAGAATAAATCACCAAAAAAAGAGGTGTGATTAGTCACCTAGGAAGGTCTATGATTCCAAAAATAGGTTCATGAGTCATTATGTGTGGGGAAGGGAAAAATTCTTGCACCCCGATGCCTAATATTGGTACCTAACCTCAGTTTATTGGTGCTTACTTATTTTATAGTCTCTCCTCTTATTTAGTATTCAAAGGGGATGGTTTTCTTTAGAAAAATGAGATATGGGAGCTAGGTTACCTGTGGCAAAGATTTTTAAAAAAAAAGATATAATGATTATGTTAATAATGAGTTGTTATATGAGAATATAAATGATTATTGATGATTTTGCCTCCTTGCTTTGTGTGTTTGGGATGCGTGTATGATGTATGATATGATATGATTATTGAGTTATGGAGGATGAGGCATGAATCTAATGATGGAGGATTGTATCTGTTGATGTAAAAGTTGGCACCTATGGCCTAAATGATGGAGGATTGTGATGAAGGTCCTCAATAGATTGTTGTTATGGTGGTATGATATGTAGCAAAATGCATTAGATGATGGAGGATTTGAAGCATGCTAATAATTGGTAAATTTGGATGAATTGATATGATGTAATATGATATGCTATGGTATGAAATGATATGTTATTGTTGATTTGATATAGTAGAACATGATATGGAATGATATGAAATGAATGAATTGAGTGTTTGATGATTGTATCGGTTGTTAGCCTTTGCTACTAAAACATGTTTACGTTGTTTGTTATAGTTAATTGACTTGCTGAGTTGTGAATAGTGTATATGGACTAAAAGCCCTTGCCAATGTTTGTTTATTACAAATGTTCAAAGATGTGTTTTGATTTGTTGATGGTTTATGTGGATAGTTTAGACTTTAGAGCACTATAATGACATATGCCACTGGGCATATAGAATTCGAGGTCTTATTTAGGTCATAGGGTAGTGTAGAGTTGTAAGTTACCTATTGAGCATTAATACTCATACTTGTTGTTAACATATTTTTAAGGTACTAATAAATTAGCTGGTGGTTACCAAGGGACCCGTTTACCAATTGTCTCTTGTACAATGTAATAATTTAATAACTTGTGGTAGTTTATTTATTATCCAAGCAAGAGTTAAAACTTGTATTAGATTGATAATATGTTATTATTACATGACACCTGATTTTTATTGATTGCATGATAAGTGGGGATGTATAGATCACCCACCTCTATTGTATAAGGTATAGATGGTAAGTTTGTTTTGAGACAACACTCTTGTGTAGTCTTTTTAGGTGTTAGTCATCGAGTTCCTTAACCTTTGGGGTGTGAGCATGAGGAATTACTTGATTTTGGTGTTTTGGAATTTGGGGACATAGCGATTATATCAACCACATTCAATTGTGTCAATCAAGCTATATGGTGACCATGAAGACATGTTGACAAAAATATGTTGCATCAACCAAACTCATCCTTGTATCAACTAAATGGGTTGTGTTGGGCACTATGTTGACCATTTAAATATTTTATCAACTAAGTATATGCATCGATTAGCAAAACCTAGACCGGTCTTCTTTCTTGCTAATTCCCTTGACTGCTTCATATCCTTATAACCTCGTTACTCACAACAATACTTAAAAAATACCTAATAAACTCCAAAGCATACTCAAAACATTGTTAGCACACAAACGTAGAAATAAACTCAAAATACATGTAAATAGTCAAGTAATTAACAAAATAACATTCCAAAAGTCTAGAAAATAATAGTATATATATCTTATCACTTGTTAGTCTAGAAAAATTTTATATGAATCATCAATAGTATCTTACAAGCCCTGGAAGTTTCAAACCTCTATTGTTGTAATATATATATATATATATATATATATATATATATATAAAAGTAACTTTGTCATAGCCTTTTTTTGGCGTGTGCCTTCTTATGACTATATTTCTAGGAAATGTCACTTGTTGTAACTAAAACTTACATTTGCTTAATTAAAAAAAACTTGCTTTTGTTAATGTTTATGACACAATTATTAAGTATTCTCCATACTCTTCTCAACATTTAGAATATATATAAAAATGTCATTAATAAAGAAAATTTAAGGATGTTTCAAGTTTGATGAAGTAATTCAATAATTTCAAATGCAACATGATTTCTAGAAACAATGAAATCCAACTTTTGGATCTCATTTTGACTAAATTGATTGTGATCATACTCAAAAAAAAAAAAAACCTCAAGGAGGACCTCTTTGACAAAGACCCCAAAATGTCCCAAAGCTAGCACTAGATGATAAAATTCAAATTTAGAGAATAACGCGACTTGACCATATGGATTCAGGCAAAAACAAAAATTTATAGCCAAACTAAAAAAAAAGAGTGACATCATCGGTACCTTTTGATGTGATAACGAGGTTTTGGGGTCCTTCCATGAGATTTATGACATCATCAACACCTTTATGACATCATCATGAGGTTTTAGAGTCCTTTCATGAGATTTGTGACATCATTAGTGGCTTACGGACCTCATCACGAGGTTTTGAGGTCATTTCATGAGGTTTATGATGTCAAGCGACATTAGGATGTCATCATTAGCTTATGGGGTATTTTCATGAGGTTTGTGATATCATCGGTAGCTTTTCGCGTCATCATGAGTTTTGGGATCCTTTCATGAGGTTTCGACGTCATTATCGGGTTTTAAGGTCGTTAACGGCTTTTTTGAAATGTCAGTTGCTTTTTGACATCATCGTGAGTTTTTAATGTCATTAACGACTTTTTTAAGCTTTCACCAGCTTTGTGATGTCATCATGATGTTTCGACATCATCATCGGGTTTTGCTACCAACGGCTTGTCTTTAGGTTTATTATTCCTAATGCACCAACACCAGCAACCTTGCGAACACCAGTACAGCAACTGCTTATGCTTAACGTGAGCTAATGTCATCAACAACCCCCATGTCCACATCTAATCCTTTTCCAAAAGTCATTAAATGAGTTCAAGACTTTTTTAAAATACTTTACAAAAGTGCATTAAATGAGTTTGAGACTTTAAAAATCTTTTCCCATGAGTATTAAAAGGAGACTAGCATAACGTTGGGATCAAGAAATCGGAAAAAGGAAAGTTACGACATTAGTATTTGAGGATCCAATTTCTTGCGAAAAGGCATCCGGATATAACATAATTAAATTCACCTCAATAGAAATTAAAATAAATCCGGGTGTGATTTTATTATTTTCCAAGCCATTATATTAGCAGAACGCTCGGGACTCTTTTTCAGCGTAGGAACTAAGAACCAATATTAGTAGACATTAATTTCTTGAACACCACGGTTGACTTATAGGGACTACAAAATATGAGTGCCGATTGTCTCATAAACACCTATAAATAGGTTGCTCCATTGGTAATGAAGCGAATGAACATTTTGAGGGAGGGAATTAGAGAGCGTTCGATATTTTATGATGGGGCAATATCGTTTGCTAAAAAGCGGGATATACACATCCCATTAAGATCACTAGAGGTCTCGAAGGAAAGGGAGCAAGAAGGGAGTCTAAACAAGCTTTCTTTCTAATCTTTGTGCTTTCTAGAAATTCTTGGAAGAGATTACCCATAAGGAAAAGGGACTCAAATCTACATCATTTCCTTTTTACAAGTTCTCTTAATTTTGGTTTATTTACTAAAAATTTTATTCACCTTTTCCGTATTGTTTTTGAACACAAAAGAAAGCAAATTTTTCCTTCTTTGTTTTTCTTTCTTATTGTTTCTTCGATACAAAAAAAACATTTTTATTCCTCTTTTCCTTTATTATTTTATTTTAAAAAATAATAAAATCACAAAAACTCATATTTTATAAAAAATTAAAATCAAAGGCATGTGCGATCATGAAGGTTGAGCTTGATGTTCATATCCTAACTCGCAGCCAATATTAATTGTGGTAATGTTTCATCATTTTGATTAAAATTTCTTTTTATTTTATTTTTTGAAAAAATAAAATCCTTTTATTTTCCTTTATTAAAAGAAGAATATTATTACTTGGGCTAGATCTCACATTTTTTTCTAAAAATAAAATGTCCCCTTTTATTTGTTTTCAAATCTTCCTTTTATTTTTCTAAGGCTTAGATCCTAAAAATCCTCATTTTCTTAAAATAAAATATAAAGAAATACTTTTTAAGTTAAAGTAACCAAATACTCATAGATTAAGATTAGATATACATAATGAGCACTATGAGAGTGCAAAATTCTTCTGTTTCTTCACATGTAACCTTCTCCGGCTAAATCCCTAATTGTAAACCTTCCTTTTTGGTGTACAATCACCACAAAACTTTTTGGTTGTGACTCTATTTTTTTTCCTCTTATGGTTTATGGAGTCTTGTGTAAAGATGGCTTAGGATCATTTGAATGGCCTATCATTGAGTTCTTTCATAAGCGTGTGAGCCCCATCAAAATGAGTGATGACACTCACCTAACAAGGCACAACAAATTCAACAAAGAAGCTAATAAGGTTTTTCATAGATAAATGTTGCTATAAGAAAAGGGTGACAAGGGTATGTAATCTTCATGAGGATTAAGTTTGAAAACCAAAATATGAGAGAATATCAAATTAAATCGGCATTTCAAAATAAGCTTTTGATCACTAAAAGTCTATTAAGGCATGGTTAGCAACTAACAAACATTTGTATGATAATAAGGTCAAATGTGGGTTTTAATTTTCAAGTGCACATGAAAACTTGGTTTGGAATATGGCCCATGCACGGCTATATTTATTTTTTTGATGTACATGCTATCTCTAGTAATACTAGAGCCAATTTAGTGGGAACAAAATTGGCTCATTTTTAGGAGAGAACATAGGGCATTTGGCCGAAAGTGTTTCTTGTTATTGAGTTTTTAACTCTTTTTTTTTTTTTTGAGCTTTTTTACTAGCAATCTGCAGTTAAAAGCATGAGTATATCAACTCTCATAATTGATTTTCCCTAGCTCTCTAGTATATTAATATATTTATATTTTTTGAAAAGAAAACACTCAAGTTGACCCCAACTTGACATTGTTTTATTAAAAATTCATGGATACATCAAATTGACAGAATGAAATAATGCGTTTTAATAATAAAAGCTTTTAAAACTTCCTTTAATCTAAAATCCACATTAACAATATTCTTATAAACTACTTGACCACACAGCCACCGCCCATGATTAACATCCGACGTAAAATTAAGGTAGGTTCTAGGTGTGAAATTATCGTCATTAAACTTCATCAAAATTAATTAGGCACCACGCGTACCAACTACCGAGCCTATCCTTTTATTATTGTTAGTCTCAGGCGACCCGGATTAAAAAAACAAAAAAACACACAAATACGTATTTTTATAGGCAACAGTACGTCTGCGTCGGGTGGTGGGCGACGGGCCCACTCACGTGCTGGGCCCCACTTCTCCTGCCTCCGGTTAAAAGATATTAGACAAAACAAATGGGTGCTGTCGGCAGGATTTGCGGTCCGTTAGGGCCCACCCGCCGCCGTACGCAATGAATAGTCAACCGTCGGTTGGGTCCCATCCCTGTCATATCCACGTGTCCCTAACGTGGCAAACTGTCAAACTGACGATAACCGCGCCCTTTTGACATATGCATATCTCCGCGGGCCCCACCGAAGATAGAGATTCCCTTGGTTTTTTTATGTGCTTTAAAAACTAAATAAATAAAACAACAAGCAAACTTCCGTGCGTTGCGTTGTGGTTCGTTGGCCGTTAGGCAGTTATATATAGGGAGAATAAAAGGGCGAAAGATTCTCGCGTTTGTTTTTGCCTTCGCGGTCCCGAATTAATATGGATGCATATGAGTCCTCTGGTGTATAGTGTATACAATATGCGTGCATTTTTTATTTAATTATTTTTACTATTAAAAAATTAGTGATTTAACATAAATTTCCTTTTAAGCAATGTAGTTAAGGCTGAAATTGTAGCAATCAAGAATATAGAAAGTCAAGTTAGATGCATCTAGATCAAAAGTGTATCACTTATAGGATTTGGAATAAGTCATAGGAAATGGGCAAGAGTTGTTAAATTAAAGGAACATGAATATCTTTTAGTATTTACTCAATATATAAAAAAATAAACCATTACTACTATAAGTGCTTAAGTTTATTTGACAACTTGATTTGCAATCAATCTTACTATTTGGAAAATCAATGTCCAAAATAAAAAGTTCTCAGGACCCCAACCTCAGTTAACATTGGAGAAAATGGAGTTAAAGGCTAAAAACGGATCGCTAACTTCACCAACGAAAAGAACTTCGGTTATAACTAAAAAGGCTTTAGCATATATCAAATCTTCTTTGGATTGAATCTTTCATGGATGTCCAAAGACGCACAACAAATAAAAGGCGTCGAGATAAAATGACAGTCCCTTATAAGAAGTCGGTCCCAATTACAAACGTAACTGTGGTTTTGGGTAGGATTTGAGAGCTTCATGCATAAACCGTGACAGAAAGCATACACGGAGATTTGGCAAGCTTATTTTTTGACCTTAAAATTGTCAATGAGCGATATACAGACTTCTCGTGATCAATGGCAAGTTCTTCCGTTCGTTCTGGGATCAACTATAATTTAAGCAACTCTAGTTACGAGCCAAAAGCTGGATGCATACTCCCCCTAGAGGAAATATCTAAGAGCTACGGACGGGGGAATTCGGTTAATCACTCCGAGCAGATGGAAAATAGCTTCGAAAGAAAAGGGGGTAACTTTTAAAGTCACTTAATGTTTTGGCATGATACCCTAAGGATTATACCTAAGGGTCGGAAAATCTGATTTTGACTCGAAGAGATAGCCTTTTTCTCAAATCTTTTGAATGGATTCTAAGGAAGAGAAGAAAGGGACACAAGGGACGATCCTCCTCATCCTCCAAAAGGACCGACGACCCGAAGTCTACATCCCAAGACTGCTACAACTATGGGAAACAAGGTCATATGCCCAGGACTTCAGAAGTAAAATCCAAGATGACGGAAAGTGACAAGGCAGACATAGATGCCTAACCTCCGATAATCTCCCAAGAATAAAGAGAAGATGTTCATATCCCAATATGATAAATGGGATGGATCCTCCAAGGACGAACCAAACCAAAAGGTGCAACGTACGCCTCATAGCAAATCTGGAGGTACTTCTATCTCCAGCTTTTGAGTAAATAAAATTTCTTAATTTTAACGTGATTATGTAAAGAATGGAGATTAATAATTACCCAAATATATAAAGATATGATGGATATTCTAAATGTCTTGAACTAACTATTTCCAATCTGAAAAGGATTTAGTCAATTTTAAGAGTAAAGATATTTTGTTTCATGATCTAAGAAATTTAAAAACCATTTCTTTAACACTAACTTAATAGGCCTAATTGTAAATTTTAAGAGACTCAAAATGAACTTGAAAGGAAAAGGAAATAAATCGTAATTAGGTAAAATACGGGAAATAGCTTACGTTTAAGCGATCCGGATAATACTTGAGTCAAACCGCTTAGTGTTGAAGAATCCACCTCACATGATATATTAAGTGTCCTCGGACTTCACTCCGTAAACTCACCACCCCACATCTCATAAGACATCAAAACCATTGATGGATTTGTTTGGGTTGCACCATAGTATATTATGGTGGAGTCAAGTGTTATTGCGCTCCAGCTGTGATAACCCGTTCCTAATGAAAATAATGTGGTCACTATAAATAAAATCCGAAATTTAGCACCCAAAAGAAAGAGGCTAAAAGTAAATTTGCATTCGGGGTAAGAATAACAATTGTCCGAAGGGAATAAAGCATAGGGAATAGATAGCAAACATGTAAAAACAAAAGAAATCTATAGCCTTGTTCCGCTCATACCATAAGTGTATGCTCAATGTGCAAAGAAATAGGCCATTACCACTTATCGGTTTGGATTTGTATAATGACTGTTATGTGATTAAGCTCACATCAATAACAAAAATCAGTACATTAAAAAGGATTCCTTAAGCAAACAAAAGACAAAATCCAAAGGTGTCCTTCACCCAGAAAACTCAGATCGAGAGAAATAAAGGAATCAAACAAAGTAACAACAACATGTAAGAGCTAAAATGCCTTAAAAGGCTAACTCTAAAAATGTTGTCTCAATTATTGCTTCTCCTAACCGCCTTAAAATATGTTTGGGCACCAAAATGTAAAGCGTTGTCATGCAGGAGCATCTCCGAATTCACTCCCAACCACTTGAAGTTAAAGATAATCGAGCAAGTTGATACTTGATAACCAGATGCTCGAACACATGACGGCCGTATAAGTCTACGCTCGTGAATGTTAATGACAAAACAAGGACTATTAAATCTCATATGGTGACAAAAAGAAGGTAAGACTATGGGGTATGACACTTTAACCAACGTACATGTATCAATAACAAAAGTTTGCAATAGTCGAAGGTCTTAAGCATAAGATCTTAAGTGTCAAGTATTTTATGTGACATAAGATGCTTGTTTCTGACTCCTCTCAAGACTATGACTAATCCGCAAAAACTAAATTGGGATATTAAATTATTCGGATCAAGAGATGGGCAATATACTCATTGATCTTAAGAAATCATTCTTTTGGTCCCGTATGCTTCCTAATGAAAGCATCACATGAAAGTAGTTTTCATGAGTACGATGTGCATAATTAAATTTCAAATCATTGTTTAAATTAACACACTTGATTGGATATTGGATTTAACAAACCCAATACTGCAGAATCTCTCTATCGAGAATGTTAATAAAAATAAACCAAACATAGTTTTTAAGAGTAAACCATTAGTTGTATTATTCTCTAAACTTCTTTATATGGATCTTTGTGGTCTTATTTCCATTGCTTTGCTATCCCAAGTAGACACACTTGTGGTTATTGATGATTTTACCAGATATACATGGGTTTTGTTTCTAAAATCCAAAGATCAAACATTGAACATCTAGTATCTTTTCAATTGGATAAAGAATTCATAGATGACATAAAATGTAACGGGAGGATCATGGATGCAATTTGATTTCTCAAATATGAGACTCGGTCCCAAATAGGGCATCCAAGATGACTTCTCTGTACCTAGACTCCACAATAAAATGGGATTGAAGCGTAAAAATCGCACTTTAGTCGAGGTTCTTGAGGCTTTATTAAACGGAGAAGCTTCTTATTGTTCAATGGAGCTTTGATTGTCATTGTTGTCAATAAAATGCGAAAGTGGGAGGCACAAAGTCGAAGATCCAACCGGGTTGGATAACTTCGTAGAATGATCTCTTAGAGTGAGCTCGTAGGAGTCTAACCATGTCTTTACAAAGTCGAAGATTCGGATCGAAGATCCAGAGACGGATAACTCCCTTGAAGTCAAAGATCAAATTACTCGAAGATACGCAAAGTTAAAGATCATCGGACCATCAAGCTCGAGCATCACCGAAGGAACACATAGGTCGCGAACTCGTAGATCCACAAAGGTTGAAGACCCAAAGACTCCAGGCATAATCAAGAATAATGGCAACTTGAGAAGAGTTCGGCTCGCTGGGTTGAAGCTCAGGGTTGAAGATTGGGATACCCGTCCACGAGAACAAAGACCCGTTAATGTGAACGGATGATTAGCCAAGGTAATGAGAGGTTGTTCTTTGGCTCAAAGCGAAGACATGAAGACTCTGCTCAGAGAGTGAAAGTCGGTACATCACTTATCCCAACCTACATTCGAAGTCGAAGAGTCAAGAATTGAAAGATCAATTTGAAGATCCAAGGTCAAGAGTCAGACTCCCAAAGATTCAAGGGGAAGACTCGGAGGTAGTAGCATATGTACTAAAGGGAAGTAACAATAAGCTACAGAGGCATACATCTTGAGGTCGTGGCTAATCGATGGAGTGAAATGCACTAAATGACGCCGTTTAAGTAAGTTATCACTCGGACAACATTTTCGAAGCACGCTAATTACTAAAACATGTGGATGTCATTCCAGGGTTTGCTTTAGCACTGTTTCAACGATGAAAAAATCAAAAGGCCAACTCTTAAAGACGGTTTTCTACTATGGTCAGTCTTTATAAAAGCAAGGTAGATGCCATACTTTAAATAAGCATCAAAATATTAGAGAAGCTAACGAAAGTTATCTTGTGAAATATAAAAAACAATGTTGAGTACTTAAGTATTGAATACATAAGAAAAGAGAGAAAGATTGTAAGGAAGATAATAGTGAGTTAATCCAACCGTTCTCTTACATTCCTGAATAGATTATGAAGTTTGGCAAAGGAGTGGTTGAAGGTCAAAAAGTGCAAACAATTGAATACGCAGAGTGATTAGGCTAGATAATTCATCACAATGAGTAAGTACTAGAGTAATACTATTTTTGTATTTGCATTATAGAAAGAGAGTTGATCCTATTATAACAAGGGCTAGACCTACTTATATTGAAATCATATAGTGGATTGGACTGGTGTGGGTACACCCTCACCAGCTTGATAGATCACATTAATCAAACCATTGTGTCTTTATCTTTTACTTCCCATACATACCGTTGTTAATCTAATATTGCATCGTAGAAGAAAAACCAGATCCCCTATTATCCCTCAGTATCATACTTCTCTTTAAAACTATAGGAAATAGTTTTAAGTATACAAATCCACCCCCTCTCTCTATATACATATATATACCCGTAGACCATCTTGCTTGATCTTGGGACTATCAATTGGTATCGAGGCCGTTCTCATTGAAGACAACATTTATCCAGCTCATTAGAGAATGATCACGGATCGTATATTGCGTTATTTGAGATACGGTCAATTTACTAAAGACAAGGATTTTATTGTATATTTTTTAAAGAAATGGAGATTCTTATTAGTGGTCAGTACCTAACTCCAACTATGCAAAAAGTTCCTATTTTTGATGGCCTAAACTACAAGATGTGGAAGTAAGATAAGGTAGATGTTTATGTCTATGGGTATGGACGTTGAGCAGGTAATCGAGATGGATACATAGAACCACCCATAAATAATACTATAGAATCTAAACGAAGAACCAATAAGGAAAACCTTAGAGCTCGAAGTGTGATTACATTAGACTCTAGACTCTAAATATGCAAGGTAATGACTGTAAAGTAAGAAAAGAGTTTGTTATAGGTAGAAAGTGTATCAAGGTGATGGCAAACTAAAGGGAACCAGGCCAGAAGTTGTATACCAAAGATTTGCAGCTTTAAAGCTTGTGGGAGCAGGAGAGTGTTAGGAGTTCTTTAGCACATTAATGAGATAACAATGACATGAAAGTCATGGCAAAAATAAAAGAACTTTGCAATTATAAAAGGTGTTGAAATTACCCATGAGATTCATTCTAAGGGTGGAGTTAAAACAACCTAACCGAGATCGATGACATTATAGGAATTCTGCGTGCGGTCTGAAGTACATTCGAAATGAAGTCGCCTCTTACAAGAAGTATCCGCATCAACATCCCAATCTACATCCAAGAATCAAAGAAGTAAAGCTAAGGCTATTAAGAAATTAAAAATAAATAAAGAATGGAATCTCGTAAAAACCAGGAAGACATCACTATCTAAGAGGGTAAAGATGAGGTTGTTGCCAACTTCACTAGAAAATTTAAAAGAGGTGAGCGGGGAAAGCATTTGGAGGAAAAGGGGGAAGTGTTGGTCCCCGGAGCCTAGAGAGGGGGCAAATAGGCTCTAAGTGAAAACTCTTCGCTCGCACTACGGAAACGAAACACTTATCCGGTTAAGAGATATAATCAATGCATAAGATAACCGGATAATGAAGTATTTTGTTTTTATTATCAAGGGATAATTACAACAAATATAACTTGATTAAAGCTAAATTAAGCTTTTTAATCTAATGAACAATTCTCTTACATATGTTATAAATACTACACACTAGCCAAGATAATCTCATAAGCTTTTGTAAATGTACGTGCGCTTGCTCTTCTTTTTCTTCTTACTCTTACGCACACCCCTTCGTACACTCAAAAAATATATAAGTGTTAATATATATATATATATATATATATATATATATATAAATCCATTCGTTAAAAAATCTTTGGAACTGTTTTCCAAGCTCACGATGCGCTTGATGTTTTTTAGAAATCTCTCCACTTTGATTGCCGCGGATGTTGGAGCCACATCTTGGATTCTTAAACATTGAATTACTTTACATGATTCCAAGTGCAATTAAAGTTATGTTCATATCCGGTGATCCACGTGTAAGATGTTTTTAGGTTTTCAACGAGTTTGTCTTAATCGGGACATAGCGTGACGACTTTGAATCGCGGGTCGATAAGTTTGAGTAACATCTTCTTAATCCGTCATAAAGTTCCTTACTCGTGTTAATGAAGCTCGGATCCTTACTGTGTCAAGATAGTTTGTTCACTCGTGTCGGTTTTCTTTGAATCCACTTTATTAGGTTCATCCACTTCTACCTCGTATGAATGAGAAGTTTGGAGAGTTCACTCCGTATCAAGCTTCACTTATTCCACATGAGTTCCTTACTCCGCACCAGTTCAAAAGGTCAAAAACGGCTTACTCCGTATCAGCGCATCCTTACTCCGCATGAGTAAAAGGTTCCAATTCCTTACTCCGCATCTATTTTTCCTTACTCAGGCGTAATAAAGGACTTGGGTCCTTATTCCTGCACAAGTCATTCCTTACTCCACATTATGAAAGATCGAATTCCTTACTCTTTGTCTTGCTTGTCCTACCCCTCGAGTGGAAAGACTTAACCTTTTATTCCACGATAACTGTCTTTACTCGTGTTGGGGATTAAGACTGGGATTCTTATTCAACATGTTTCGACTTAGTCCATTAAAGTATTGACGTGATTCATTATCCGTAGCTTTAAACATTTGGTCCATTTGGTGATCCTTATTTCGTATTAAGACCCGGTTATTTACAAAGTGTTTGAAGATACTCACGATGATCCGATCAGGATTGTGTATCCTATCCTTAGCTTTTCTCTCACTGTTAATGTCGGATTAAGATCATATCTTCCAACAACTAACAATAAACATGCATGTCTCAAAATCAAATACATCTGTTTATCCGCATCATCCAAATTCCAGGCTTGATCCAACAATCTCCTCAATATGGATATGCCAAAACCCTTTGTAATCGATCCGGTAAATAAAGCAAAAAGATAACATATAGAAATAAAGAAAACTTTCATATTCCATTAAGTTAGCAACAAATACAAATTCCCAGCCTTGATACATGAATTTTACATTAAGGTACATAAAGATTACTATACATAAGATCATTATTCTTGCCTTCTCATGCTCCATTGTCTTGCTCTAACGTGTAATCGTGGATGTTGTTCGGCTTCCATTGAGATGTAAACTTATCGTGCCTTTTTCGGAGGTCATACATGAGCCCTCCCAAACCGAAGGAGTAAGCAAAAAGGAAATACCTTACTAGTTTTGCAAGGATACTTAAGATTGAGGGTATTGATGTGGATTAAACGTTTGCATCGGTGAGCAAGGCTAGAAACAATCGAATGTTTCTTGCATTAGAGCATATAAGAGATTTAAAGTCCCATCAAATGGATGTGGAAGTCCGCATTTCGAATGGTTTCGCTAAAAAAAGAAGTATATATTGAGCCACCGATTGGAGTACAAATTGTCGATGATTAGACACATGTATGCAGATTAAAGAAAGCTTATATGGCTTTAAAGCAAGCTCCTGACATGGTACAACATCATGGATGGATATTTATAGAGACAAAAGACAATTGGCTACCATGATTATGTAGATAACATAATCTTTGGGGAAGTCACTCGGGATTTTGTGAAGAATTTGTTAAAAGGATGAGTGATGAATTTGAAATTTCTGTTAGAATTAACTTACTTTAGGACTACACAGTTAGGTATATAGACCGAATTTTTTAGCACATCACAAAAATATGATAAAAAAGAATATTAAGAAGTATGGTACTAGAAGATAAGTAAAGCTGTTGGAACCCCAATGGCAACAAAGGCTGCAAACTACATAGAATCAGAAGGCATTAGTGTGAATTAGAAAGAGTATCGAGGCGTGATTGGTCTTACACATTACGACCTCTAAACCTAATATTATCAAGCTTTATGTGTGTAAGTGATTTCAAATAGACTAAGGAGTCTCACTTGCTAACAGTCAAATGGATCCTTAGATACCAAATGGTACACTAGAAATGGGGTTATGTATCCCTTTAAAGACTCATTTACGAGCATATACTAATGATTTGGACTAGAAATATTTATTAATGAGCTTAGTCTACCCGGTAGGCTGCTTTTATTGGGGCTCAAATGTGTTGAATGGTTGAGTTGTAAATGAAGCTGTGGAACAGAGCATAGTAGAATTTTGAAATTTATGTGGCTGCACATCTTGGCTGTACTCCCTGTGGTATAGTTTAATACTCAAGCGTAAGACTTGTGAATCAATGTGGAGGTACACATCAATATATGGTGTGTGAACCATTGATATCAATATAAGTAGGAATCCCGTCCAACATTTGAAGACCAAGCATATTAATTATTCTTTACCACTACATCCAAGTTAACAAGTGGAAGAGGAAATATAATCGCGACGTTCTAACTTTAAAGAACAAACTACTATAACCTCACCAAACCTATCAATTAAGTTTGATAGAATCCATGAAGTAGGTTGTAAGTATAGCTCCTCCTCACATCTAAGGTTTTAATAGGGTTCCCCCCTTTTTTCTTTTCTTTTTTGCAATTGGTTGGCAAGGGTTAAAAGATATGTGCCCAAGGGAGTATAAGTGGGAGGAGTTCGGGGAGTTTTTTTTTTGGAGCCTTGAAGTTGAAGGCTGCAGTTGCGATATGTTGCCAACAATTCCAAAGGGGAGATTGTTGTTCCCATTGTACTTTCGTTGTAATTGTCAGTTGCACGTGAAAGTCAGAGGATGAGTCGTGATCCAGCACGGTGTGTCGGATAACTTCGTAGAGTGATTTTTAGAGCTCATAAGAGGAGTCTAACCATGTACTTACAAAGCTGAAGATCTCGGGTCAAACATCCTGAGACTCAGAGACTACAAAGTCGGGAAGAATGTGATGACCCTAAGATACGCCGAGTCAAACATCATCGCACCATTCTGTGTTTCAAGATCACCGAAGGAACACAGTCACAGATCAGATCCATGGCTCAAGATTCGAAGAAAGGCATCTAGTGAACACAAGAAAGGTATCTTGTGAAATACAAAAGTACAACGAGGTAGTTCATACAATCAATAGCCACAGCTAGAGAGGAACATCAGAAGAAGATAACAAATAGAAGCATCCACTTCGCTCCTCATACATTCACTTCTAATAGATTGGTGAGTTTGGCAAGGATTGGTTTAAGGTCAAGCGAAAGGTAACCATTGAATACTTAGAGCAGATTACAATAGATAATCCATTACAATGAGTGACTATCGGAGTAATACTTGCTTGTATTTACATTTAAGAGAAAAGAGTCGTAGTATCCTATTAAAAGAAGGGTATTGACTTCAATGTATTAAAATCATATGTTGATCGGGACTCTCTGTGGGTAAAAAACTGTCACTGCGGGAGTAGATCACATTGAGATCAAACCACGCAAATCATGTGTCATTGCCTTTTATTTCCCCTTTACATACCCGTTGTTAACTGATATCAGAGCAAGACACCAAATACCATCTCAGCAGTGAATCCACGCCTCGAAATCTTAGTATTATACTACTCTTAAAACTATAGCCAGCTTGAAGTATAAATATTCACCCCTCTCTCGTAGATACACACATATATACTTAGACTTATCTTATTTGGACTCGCGGGAATATCACTTCCTCTTGTGTCTACGGCTAAAGCCGATCCACCATGAAAAATGCAATCAAATTTAATCAAAAGATACTATGAAAACGCCTTATGAGATGTGGAAGGCAAAAAAGCCATCTATTACCCATCTCAAAACTTTTAGGTGTGCTTGTGTGCTGTTAAACAATCTTAAAAGAACCTTAGGAAATATTAAGCAAAATCCTATTATTATAAATTTTTGTTGGATATTTAATAAATAAAGGCTTATCGATTTTCAACAGTAAAACTTTTCAGTTGAAGTAACTTATCCATGTTAGAGTTTGATGAACTAACTTGATTGGTCAAGAAGAGGGTCTTCGGGCTTATAAAATATGACCTGATAAACCAATATTACTCTACATTCATGGACGCTCCTCGTCACTACCTCTCACCAACCCGCAAAACATCAAGTGAAGCTAGAGTGATGCCACTAAAGGATATGGACTCAACCCCGCGGCCTAATCTCGACCGGTTCAATATAGAAACCACAATTCTGAGAACTCAAAGTTCACCGTGATTCGCTTAATAATGAGTCACGCGTTTGAGGAACCTCAAAGTTCTTCCGTCTATCTACACAGAAATCTAGCGTTTCGAGCAGCCTCTAAACTGGTGATTCACTTGAAATATTTCAATTCGAAGAGCACGACTATCGAGACAGCGCATCACACATTTAACTTTCTAGTTCCAAACCATCCATCGGATCAAGTGATCGGTGATCCTACCATCGTAAAGAATATGGGTGCTTCCACCTTGAATGTTTATGCTTTCTATCACAAGTAGAACCAAAAGTGGTGGATGAAGCCCTCAAGATCTTAACTATTTAAGCAATCAAGAAGAACTCAATTAGTTCAAAGGGAACAACGTGGTGGACATTTGAAATTAAGGCCAAAATCGGTGAATAAGTCATTGGCATCAAATGTGGGTGTTTTTGAAAAACTTGACAGATAATGACATGGAACAAAAGTCCGGACTAGTGGTCGTTAGATATTGTCTGGAAGAAGCGACGTACTATGATTTAAACCTTTGCTCCAATAAATTTGTATCAGGCAATCGTGAATGCTTTTTAACTATGACAGTGTAGCATGAACTTTAAAGATATCAAATTTTGACGCCAAGAGCACCTTTTCATGGAGATCTTTGGTGAAGACATGAACAACCTCCCAAATTCATTGAACACAAGGCCGAACATTACGGCGACAAGCTACGATAGCCTCGCACGGATCAAGTAGTTTCACGAGCCCAAGACGACACGAATTATCGTAATTCTTCAAGCTATAAATAAGTTCGTAAAGGAAAGATTTGAGCATCACACCTGCTATTATGGAAAGATAAAGGTCACACCTTTAATCATCTAAATATATGTCGACTACATCATTTTCGCATCATCTAATCAAGCTTTGTGAAGAGTTTGTTAAGTCAACACGCACTATAAATCTGAAACGGTAATAAGGGGAGAACTATCCTACTTTCTAGGAATCAAGTCAAACAAACGAGCATGAATATT
>CM042084.1:808919-826761 GCA_023512835.1 Taxillus chinensis | reverse complement strand
ATTGATGCTGGGAAGCCGGTTGAAGAGGTATTTAAGGCTGTCAAAGTCGTTTTCCCAAATTGAGAAGGTAAAGCATCGAGTAAAGTTCCCTAGGATGTTAATCATAATAGATCCCATCAGGGACATACACGGAAATTGAGAAATATGTCACAAATACTGCTGTTTGGCCCATGTATCATCTTGATGTTATTTGCTATTTTTGCTTTTTTATAGTTTAGGCGCTTGCTTGCACACCTAGCATCTCAGAGTCCCATAAAAAGTTATATAAATAATTTTCAAAAACTGAAGAAAATGATTATCTTGCTGTGCTCTTTTGTAATACTGTAGCATTATATTTCAAATCCATCCCTTGCAGTTGCACAGCACAGAAATCTTAATACTGAAAGATTTAGAAATTGTTGTTGGATGCATGCTTTATCCACTTTATAAGAACCAAGGCAATGCACATACAAACACCACAAATATGTATATATTTTTATGTGATTGTTCCTATTGCAATTATCAAAACTATGTACTTGCTGCTGGTAAGTAGGAATATCAGTGGTAAGATGTCTAGGTTGACTTGAATATATTTATGACAACTAAATGCATTGTAAAGACATAATATTCTAAATTCTGATATATGGACTATATTTTCATTATAAAATGGCTGGGCTTGTCTAATTCTTGTTGACCTCTGCTTCGATACATAAACACAACAATGTTTTAAAACTATTCGTTCCTGTATGTTCAGATTGTTGTTTCTCTAGCTCTCGTCTAAGCTCATGTCTGATTGTTGTTTCTCTTAGCTCTCAGTCTCAGCTCATTAGCTTGAAAGAAATTTAATATAAATGCTTTTGCTAAATGTCAAGTGTTTTTGAGAGGGTTACCTAGTTCAACTTCAAGCTGGTCAAGTTCATCTATGTTTTGTTAATCCAGAGGGAAATCAGTAATATTGTATATTAAAGATGAATCAGTTATTAAGGTTTTGTTGCTTGGTATGGCTCGCTTACTGTCTATACCTTTTTCTTTTTTTGCAGTTTGTTTCTCCTTAACTACACTTATTGAGGGCTGGTCCAGTGGACTTATTTTAGGGAAGAAACTGAATATGATGTTTTGTGTTACCCTATGGCTAAAGGTCCAAGAATAGAGAAACAAAAAATGCAGAATGAGTTTATTTTGCATTTTTTTAGAAAAGGGTAAATAATTTTATTAAGAAAGACTGAACACGTGGGCTGTGCACATGAAAATTTAATTATTCAGTACTTTGCTCTTAAACGTGATGCATGCAGGCCAATGCCTAAGGTGATGAGATGATCTGAGATACCATGCTTACATTATTGAGGTAAGACTCCCTTAATGTATTTTTTTATTATTATTATAAAACTTCTTACCTAAGCCTCCGGCAAGAATGGCAGCTCCACGCTTGATGATTATTTTTCTCAGTTAAAAATTATGGAACCAACGGTTCCTCCCCCTTATGGTAGCACCCTTTTCATACTTGTAAGTTTCAGCAATTGATGATTTAACACCCACTATTTTTTCCACTTATTTTGTCTCGCTTTGTATTGGCAGGGTAATATTATATTCGGTGAAGGTTTTTGATATAGGCTATAGGCGTGAAGGTTTCTTTAAAGGGGGAGTCCATACATTCCTCTATTCTTATTATTGCAATGGAAATGTATCCTATTAATAATTGAATTTCTGACTATTACAAATTTGCGAATTTTTAATAAATATGGTATATATCGTTGTCTATTACACATGCACGTAGAAAAGCATAAAGTACGAATGCATTTCCGAGATCCCTTGATGGTTGGAACAGTATCTTCGAAGTTTATTGGATTGAGCATCTTTGTCACTTTTCTTTTATAGAGAAGAGTCGTAGCTGCGTACATATTTATGGTGCGATTTTGCTGGTGTCATTGCTTTTCACCACTTGGTGGCTTTCAAAATTGTGGGAGACGCATTATCAGATCGGGTAAAGGAAAAGTTGGTGTTACACCACAAAAAACTTTCCCGGACTGATTTTCAACCTAAAACGTTAAACCACTACATTTTAATGGAGAGATCTTTCTCCGAACTGTTAACTCGCCTGGACAATCTTTAGAGTGATTCAACCCCTTTATTAAAATCAAGGCCTCTAGCCGTAAAATGATAAATTTGCTTAGCATATTAACAATGATGCACAAATTTACATGCATGAACTATATTTTGCACAACATATATCGTTTACCATATAAATCTCATGTAATCCATGTCATATTTCAGCGTTTGGAAACAAAAATTTTTAACAGCAGCACAATATAGATAAGGCATTGTATTTTTGATAGTATCATCTTCCTTTTTTTAGTTCTCTCTTGTATTTATTTGGGGCAATAGTTGTGTTAATATTCGACTGTTGAGTAGTGTATATATATATATATATAGCCTTTGGAGTAATATTCGCCTTTGGTAATAAAATCTACACTCTGGACTAGTTATTAATTGGTTTTCATTTATTTATTTAATACAATTGGAAGTGCCTGTTATGGGTACAGCTTATTTCATCTCATGCTATCATTTTTTTGAAAAAAAAACCCATAATTTTACAGATTTTGAAATTGTTATTTTGAGTCACTTTCAATATTAGAATAGTGGCGGGTGTGAATTGTAAGGACTCTCTGCCGTAATGTATTCTAAGCACAAGTTTGGGTAACTCACAGAGTTCACTAAGTTAATGTTTAGCTCTTTTTAATTTTATTTTTACCTTTGTATAACGTCCAACGGAGGGGGGGGGGGGGGTGATAACAACAACTCAAACCGTCGTTTAAAAATAAGTCTCTACAAACTCGTTTTCATCATTTAAAAATCTAGCTAAACTCAATATAGGCATCTCACATACGATTTTAAGTCAACTTCTCTATTTGAAGGAATGTAAAGTATATTATTTTTTATAATTTATTTATTTATTTATTTTAAAATTGTACATTCTATTTCTTATTTCCATTCTATTCTTTTACCTAATAATTTTTTAATTTTTTAAATATTTTTTCTTATCTCTTATTTATCATAATTACTCAAATGTCCACATGAGATTAAAAAATACATAAATAAAAAAATTATGGAAAATGATTTGGGAAATAAATAGTTAGTTCCCAAATATAGGAAATTATTATACAAATCATATATTCAACCTCATTTGGTAGAATTGGATACAAAGTTATTTTAATTAAAATTTTAAAATTTTATCTCTAGATTACGGGGAAAAGATCATTATATATAATAGGATGGAATGCTCTAAGATATTGAGAATAAGTGTTAAATTTGTGCTGAAAGGACATCCTCCCAAATGATCAACACACTCATTTTTACAAATGTCAATATTATTCATTTGAAATGGACTAATGGATCAACACACCCACTATGTAATTTGTATAAACCCACCTTTACTTTCACACAACAAACTCTAATATTCCATTCTCACCAACACTCAAGAAATTGTAAAACTAATTCCAAAACAACGAAGAGAGATTCAATGATGGAAGAAGATAATGATGACGTAATTCTACAATTTATACCGATGCGAATCTTGATGAGATCCCTCTCTCAATTTCCCCAATCTAAAAAAAAAAAAAAAAAAAAAAAGTCAACTCGATTTGCATTTACTTTTACTAAATAACGTTTTGGTTTGTTCAAAAATGCTTGACAAACAATAATAATAAGTTCGAGTATCCAATGTTGAATACTTATAATATGTTCGATTAGTCATTAACAAACACCGCCACAGTTTGGAGTAGTAATAACGAACAAAAACAAAATATTCATTTATAAGATTTGAAACATTTATAATTGATCATAACCTTGTCAATATATAATCGCTTTAACGAAACGTAGGCCTAGGCTAATATAGCAATACACATATATAATCGATTTCACTACATATAAGATATACAAATATTATTTAAGATATTGTTGTTTAAAAATTTATATAATATTTGAACTACAGATCACTCCGAATGGTTGGGACAGATATTCAAGAGCTATAAAAACGTCATGCTTGGGCACGCCAAGTCAAGCTGGAGAAATGGATTTGTTGTCATTGCGGTTTGAGATTTGATGTGTTAGTTGTCCTGTTGAAACTCTAATATTAATCCTTCGACATGAAAGAGGTGGTTTTTATATACTCTCAATGAAACAACAATAAAGAATCGGGGTATAATAAATGGAAACACTACAAGGCAATCGAAATGAAAGTGTGGTTGCCCTTTCAGAAATCAAGGGCCTCAAGATGCCTCTAAATGACGAACGGATGTTGCTCGTTGTCAATCGGTTCATAATCATGGGCATGTCAACATTTTGAGGCTTACTCATTTGTCACAAGATTGATAGCGGAGAAAGAAGCATCGATTGACATGAGCAAGAGTATGGTTCCACGTATAAATATATTGGCTATAATCAAACAAAAGAACGGAGAGTTAATATAAGTATCCTTCGGACAATCGCATAACGACAACAGATTACATTGTCAGTAAAAGCTGGTGGGTCTTAAATGTAATATTTATTATGTCGTTATATGAGTACCACTACATTGCGGGTATTAGTGTAAGACCCGCAAAATTTTTAGTTATTTAAGCTTTTTCCAAAGAGTAATAATAATAAAATAATAATAATGTTATTGTTAACAATAATGGGAAATGATATTTTTAGATATTATCACTGATAAAAATAAGACCTAATATAGTCATTCAAATAACATAAAAATTAATAAAGAGGTCGTTAATAGTAACTACAGTCGTTATAAATAGTATCTCGTTTGGACTTCATAAATAGGTATGAGCATGAGATTTTATTTATAAGAGAGTATAAGTAAAAAGAAGAATAATAAGAGTTGGTGGCATCAAGTTCTCAAGTACCGGCCATCCTAGAATAGTGTAGATGAAGATTGGCGAAAGCATGGGACTTGTCCTTACAAAGTTTACGCCCATTCTCGTAGATGAGCTAAATGCTCGTGTCCAATGGCTGCAATATAATGCGACGAGACATTGAGAGAGCCTGAGGTTATTCGTATGCATAACCACGACAATACAAATTTCCTAAGGGTCAGGCAAACATCGTCAGCCACAACACGCCCCACGCACATACGTTAATATAATTCAAGAAATCCTTTACGGGGCGTCATCAATACGATATTAATGTTTATGTTTAGGATTATAATATTTTATGCTATAATGTTATCTTACTTATTTGCTTATTGATTATGCAATTATATTATTTTATCCGCGTAAATATTAAATACGTTATAAAATAAAATAAATTTTTATACGTCATAAACGCCTAGATGCTATATATTATGTCATTTAGTTTTTAACCAAATTACATGGGTAAGTAAGTATTAAGCAAGTCGTAACTTTACCAAAGTATAAAATATAGTGGCCCAAAATTTGAATGAGCCATGGATTCCTGGAGGTCCCATTCAAAATCCATCACCTGAATTATACAGATCCAATTGACATGAAACCAAGCCCATTTGTTCATTTATGACTTAGCTAAAACTCAGAGAAATTTCAGAATTTAATATGAAGCCAATCAATTCCAGAATTTAAAATACTACATGTGGTTTAGTATGAACGGGTAAACATTTTAGTATGACTTTAAAATCATTAAATCTCTTGTTATACATATTTAAAAATTATAAATGGATACCCATTTGTAGATATTTAAAAACAGTAATGCAATACAATTGGCCATTTGTCAAAAACTACAAAATTAAAAAAGGTTATAATTCAATTAGTAGGGAGTACACCAATGTGGACTTTTGATGCCAAAGGAACCTTCTAGTTTAAAAGTCTTAAAACATTTTTTTACTCCAGGAGTGAGATAACCACGTTTTTAATAATAGATAATAAGAAAATAAAGTATTATATATATTTTAAATAATTTATTTAATGCCAAAAGTCAAATTTGTACACTATTTTTCACACGATTACACCTAACATCCTTGCCTATATGAGTGTGTCTTGCCTCTCCTCTTAATGCACAAATCCCTCAAGCCACTCACGAAATTTCCTCTCAAAACACTCCCTAAGCCCTCTTAACACACCAAATACTACCCAAATCCTCTTTTTGCTTTACCAAGTCAGGTTCCTAAAGGTAATACTTAAGATTTTGAAATTTTGAAGTTACTTCTTATTTATTATGTATCTATATGGTTGGTTTTACCACCTCATATATACTATATTCATGATTGGTTTTACCACCTTACATATGTTATTTATATGATTGGTTGTCACCTCGTATATATACATACATGGTTGGCCTATACCTCATATATATTTATATATACATGTGTAATGATTTTAAATTATAGTATTTTATCATGGCGTATATTGTCATTCCATAATTCAAGTGAAAAGATGAGAATATTAACTTATGTTTTTATTTTTATTTTTAGAGGTCTAGAGGTAAAGATCTGAGAACGACTTCCAAAATGCATTCCCGACAATAAGCCTCTTCTTCCAAATTAATTGTTAATGCTTGAACTACAAACCTATCCCCATCCTTATCTCCTCCCGATATTCCCTTGCCCAGTGTCTAATATCCTCATGGTTAGGTGGAAGACACGTAGGAAAAATAAGCTTCTCGAACGTCTTTCGGTTCACCCAATACAAGAAGTAAATCTTATTCAAAAACTCCAAAGCATATAACCTAGTTAGTGCACACCTGAAAACTACGATGTAGGGATCTAACAGGAGATGGAACAACAATGTATGAACCCAAATTAATATTCAACCCACAAAACGGTAATACTATTAAAAGATATAAGTTAAAGTATGATATATATATATATATATATAAAAAAAAAAAAGAGATATGTGTGATATTGAACTTTTCAAGCATTAATCTTAATTTAGTGTTTTGATATTTTTAAGGTTTAGAACGGAGAACTACGTTTGATTGTAAGGGTTTTTAATCCCTTTTTTCTTTTCATTATTATTGTAGGGGTTTTTCTTTTCTTTATTCTCGCTTTTTGTCTTCCTCTTTATCTTGTTTTAGTTTGGAATTATTTAAAGAGTTTTATGTTTTAACTTATTCCATTTTATTGTTGAGAAGATTAGATTAGCTCTTCTTTTTTAACTCTTTAATCTCTATTGATTGGGGTATATAACCATTTTGATATTCGTGGTTATCCTTGTTAATCTTGATGTTTATATTGGAATTCTATAATATGCCTCATGTTATGTATGTTAAAGTTATTATAACCTCTTATGTTTGGACAAAGTAAGTTTATAATGGGTGGTTAAAGGAAAGACCTCGAAATCATTGGGTAAAGAACATCCCCTGGAGAGTGTCAATACCAGTGAGAAGATGACAGTCATGATTTTAAGTCTGGTGATTAACCTAGGGTCATGATGTTATGATACAATGTCCCAAACATAATCTTCCATGTTATGATTTCCTTGTAAAATGTTGATAATGTGTTATGTGTAAATATTATATGGTATTTCCTATGTTCGATATCTTCATGATTTTCCTTACCCACTTATGTTTACCCCTCTTTGGCTATTTGAGCTCACCCTTTTTATTATTTATTTTCCAACCCCGGGTAATTAAGGGATGGAGAAACTAGGATAAGGAGTCGAGAAGTGCTTGGATAAAGTTGTGTGAAATTTAAAGATTTATTAAGTTGTTTGCTCGTGTGCTTTCTTCCATGTAATAATGGGTTATGGACACTTGGTCTCCAAACCCCAAACCTTAAAGACTTGGATTAAATTTGTAATAATGAATGGTTTGTTTGATTAAATAAGTAATAGTTTGAAATTTATATAAAATTTGTATATTTATTTTCCGCTAACGCACTCGAGGGCGCAGAGTTAGTGACTAGCACCAAAAGCGGCCTACAGGAAGTCTTTTTCAAATGCACCTATATAATGTTACCTATACGGGTATTCTGTACTCCTAAACCATGTTAATTGAAGACAACATTGTCATAAGATATCAGCATACATATCATAAAAGATAAGATAACTGTGCCCACTAACCCATGTTTGAAGAAGGAGGAATAATCACAGAAATGGATAGTCCCATACATCAAAAGTCTGGTCCGTCAATACCTTGTCCAAACCTCAACTACCTTCGCTTAAACCCGAAATCAAGACGGGACGTAGAAAGAGCACAAGGCTGCAGAGGTGACCCACAACACTACTCGTGTATACATGTGCGGTGAATGTATAAATGTACAATAATGTACACAATGTCTTATGTAATACTAATGAAAGCATAAAACACACAAGCATCGTCCACTCAACATAATAATATACGCCACATAAAAGCATAGACACACAAGGTTCACACAATCAAGTCACATAGACTTTACAACACACAATCAAGTCACATGTACTTTACAACTCCCAATCAAGTCACTCGGAGACTTCTAACACACAATCAAGTCACACAAACTTTCTGACTCACAATCAAGTCACCTGATACTTTACAACTCACAATCAAGTCACCGAGACTTCCTCACACACAATCAAGTCACACAGACTTTACAACTCACAATCAAGTCACACAGACTTCTAACTTCAATTGATCAGCACGGGCAAGGCTTCTACAAACTGTCACACCACAATAGGACCATAGCATAAAGCTAGCCGCCTGTGGGACCTTAGCTTATCAACTAGCCAGTGGGGACCTCGGTACAGCCCGATCTTGGGTGGGATCTCGGTTGACCAGCCATTCAAATCAATAAAACCCTACCGTTTTGACAGCCATGAGGTTCTAGACCCACAACCATGTCCATATGACATCATATCTCATGTCAAACAAACAACAAAATTTCATAACTCAAAAAGGAATGGCTCAAAGGACCAGCCCCAAAGGTGTCATGCCCCGAATTCCGGGGGTATCCGAACCGAGAACATGACCTCCCCTTGCCCGCACCCGAAAGGTCAAGGTGTAGTGACTAGAACCAATGGAGACTACACCGCGGTGTTGGTCTCAAATATGCACCCTGGAGGGTCGTACATCTAAGGGTAATCTGTACTTTCTCATACATCAACATGCATATAATATGTCAAATCAGTCATACAAACATAATATAATAAAACGTTAATGCAAATACAAACATCCACGAATCATGTCTGGGATATAATACAAAACAATACAAAACTCTAATACTTATACACACATCAAAGTAGGGGCACGTCCTCCGGAAGAAAGTCTCTACTATATCTTGGGTCACACCTCCGAAAAGGGGTAAACAACAAGTAGGGGGTGGATGATAAGCTCATGAAGTAACCCCAAAACTCCACATCATGCAAACATGCAGAGTCCATACTATATGCTCGGTGTACTCATACACCATGTAGTGTGCCTAATCATCGGGACACGGTCTGCAAACAAACATTAGGACCTAACCTTCCACATAGGACAACTTAACCACGCTCCTCCACGGGATCCCGGCACCAGGGCACTCTTCCCTAGCTCACGACGGCTCCACGAACCAATCGCTAACCTAATCCTCACCAGGATCTCGGCTCGGGCACCTCGGCCCTAGCTCTACGAGCCTCAATAACCAACACGAGGCCTTAACCTCACAGTGAGAACCCAACAAGTCATGGAGCCTTAAGCCCCAATTCCTCAAACCAACATACCAACACCAATATGACATTGGAGTTCACCATACTCCCTTTATAAACAAGCCGTTCTTCACAAATCGATCATTATTCCTTGACCAAGGAAGGATATACATAGAAGTTGTTTTCTTGAAATAAAAGTCCCACATTGGGTCCATATCATAATTAAGATAATTTAATTTTTGGAGATTTTTTGAGAATGTAACCCCACTTTCCAAAAAGTCACCTTCAGGAAAAGGTCGTAGGTTCAACCTTCGACTGACCTTCGACCTCAAACCTTCGACCGTGCAACCCGGCTCTCTTAGGGCCGCACCAACACTCCGTTCTCCCCGATAGCCTGGTTCATTATCATTTCCGCTTTGCTCTTTTGTCCGGATCGATCCAAATGACTCCAAACACTACCAAACCCATTTCTTTACTAAACAAACTACAAATTTCACCATATAACAAGTCCTAAACTGGGACTTTAAACCGCAAATAATAACATTTAATTTCACATATAAATATATAATTACACAAATTCCGGGGCTACATCTAGAAACCAGTTTAAATGGTTGACTCTCAACCCACTCAAAAACACACTATAATCCCCCATATCACATATACCCAAACACAACACTATATCTATATCATACCCATATTTTACATGCTTAAATTATCACATCCAATTACAACTGATTTCCCCCAAAAATAAAGGGTTCATGCCCAAATCACACATGTTCAAGAACAGAATCAAGACTAGAGGTTGGGAACACTCCATTGTAAGGATTCACAAGGGAATCAACCTAAAAATCCAAACTCCAAGCTCCAAATTCAGCAACTCCCTTCCTTTAACTGTCGCTTCTCCACGCTTGCTCTCCCTTAAACGTCTCGCCAAAGTCAAGAACGCAAATGACCTATTTTCCATCTGCTTTTCTTTCTCCCTATTATACTTTCATGTTAATTCCTTAATTAACAAACATCCAAAATACACAAGCTTCCCTTCCCGGGGTCCTAAACTCTAAATTTGACCCAACTCTAACCAATGCTTGTTACCAAGCATAATACCAAAATGGTATCTACCTTACCAAATAACGACTATCTCATAATCATCATAAACATGTGCTCTACATCCTCCCCACCAGGACTTTTTCCTCAAAAATAATTTCCTCCCATATACCATACACCATCATTTCCAAACACGCATGCCTAACATAACGAATACCACAACACGTACGGTGGCAAACCCTGGGATAATAACTACCCATCTCAACCAACCAATCTCCAACTAACCAATCTTAACCATAACAAGTGCGATAAGAAACCTTAGCACAATAGGAACCCCAAACAACAACGGCCCAGGATAAACCATAAAGAACATACATCATAAGGTGCAACAAACAACATAACATAACAAGCCATCAAGACAGTAAACAAGAACAAAATCAACAAAACAAAAACTACATCCTAATAAATAATGCATTACATCACAACAAACAATGTATCACCCCAACACATGGGAAGAGACCTCTACACCCTCCCCACCTCAAATGCATCACGTCCCCGAATACTCACCTCAGAATTAAGAACTCGCATCCCGACTCTCACGCTCCCAAATCTCCCGCTCTTCCAAGAGCACGGTGCCCCCCAACAACACCCGAACCAATGAGATGGCTTTGGCCTCGCAAGACACATCACCTAATATCCAAGATACGAATAAAGACAGCCACAACGGAACCATGTCTGCTAACTCAATCTCACACCAATCAAGCACATGCAAAGGATCTAGAAAATATCTCCTCGGCAAGACATAGGAAAACATCATGGACACGGGCTAATGCAAGCAATAACTCCAACCGATAGCCACCGACCACAAAGTAAGAATAAAATGCCCAACAAAACGAGGTGGAGTTTGGACACCGTCCAACCTCTTTATGATCGGCAGGGCGAAATTAATACGCAAGAAAAACCCGATTACCCACCTCAAACCGTAGAAACTACGTCGCTGTTCATCCGCGATTTCTGCAGGCTCGGGTAGTAAAATCGCCTCTTGGGATCAATTGGACCAACTCTGTAAGTTTCTCGCAACCATGTCGGGACCTAACACAAACAGCCTACCTTTGTTTCGCCTGGAACTCACTAGGACCGGCACGGTCACCATACAAAACCTCATAAAGTGCATCCCTCGCCTTACGTATTGTGGCGGGGTCGCCCGTCAAGCCTCCAAGTCCCGTTCGTTGCTTTTATAATTATTGTAGAGGAACCCTACCAATGGAAGGTAGGTCTCCCAATACCACCAAAATCTAACACTACCTTACTACGTAACATGTCCTCCAAATAACGGATATTGCTCTAACCCAACTTTGTCGTCGTGGATGGAAAAGTTATACCAAAGCATACACGAATACTGGCTGTCACTATGGCCTCCATAACGTGAAGTGAAACGGGCATCTCGATCGGATACGATCAGCCATAGAACACCATGTGTCGTACGTCTCTTTTATCTCATTGCCACAAAGTCTGACTGGATCTATCTCCGGATCGGAAAAGTGAGGTGATTTACCGAAATGGTCAACAATCACCCGGATCATGTTGATGACCCCCAGAACAGCAAAGTCTGACGAAACCATAGTCGCTTTATCCCACTTCCACTCGGCCGTGGCAGTGACTAATAACTCCCTCGACCTCGAAAAGTTACCCCGCCTTTCCTTAAATACAAGCCTATCGTACAAACTTCATTGACCACACCCTGCCTAACCACCAAAGCGTAAGCCTCACCGCATGGTACCTCCGCTCCTAGTAATCAATGTATAGCAAGAATAATTAAACTTTCCTGCAAACTATCTCTGGGAGAACATGGAACGACGAATAAAACCCTTAGTACCACAAAAATATGGTCAGACATCCTCCACCCAATCTCGAGGGAATCAAGAAACCGAATCCGTTCACGGATCACTTCACATTCAACATCCCCCACCACCCACCATCACTTGCTATCAGAACTCGGCATATCAATAATCACACTTAGCATGCCCCTAACCTCACTAAGCACCGGATGTAACTCACATCCGCAAAGTTGCCCCAAACATCTCCCACTCTTTTCTGAGGTTCTGAAGAGCCACCATCGTCCGGCTCTTCCGCTCAAGGCATCTCGCAACCACATTTCCTCCCGGGCGCATAATGCATCAAACCGAAAATCGTTGCATGCTCCACCCAACGCCTCCGCTCATGTCTTGCCGGCCGCCGCGCAAAGATATAATCAGAAATCCCATGGAAGGTCCTGCGTACATCACACAAACTTCTCTCCTCCCAGAGATAGGGGGGGGGGCAGCATGTTTCTACGCAAAGGGATCGCAGCCCAACTCGTCGATCAAACCCATAATTTGGATAATGTTGTTAAAAACCTCTATGTAATTTGATTTGAGATGTTTCATGTTTATTCTAAGCTTGCACAAGATAAAATCCTAACCGGACTTACACTTAAAGAGCAAAGCAAAGGACAAGATATATAATCCCGATCCGGATTATCACGAGTGTCATCAAACACTTCTGGTAAATAACCAAGTCTTCATCCCAGAGTAAAGTGACCCTTGTGCGGACTAATCACTTGACAAAAACGACTAAGGAATCTGCGTCTTTATTCCTTAATTGGACTAAGTCAATTATGCTGAATGAGAATCCGATGTCTATAACTCATACAGAAAGTAAGAGAGATTTTTTGGGATAGAAAGAAATTAAGTCTTCCACTCTAGCTATCTAAGGAAAAGAAGATATTTAACTAAGGAATCCGAGTCTTTCATTCGAGCGGAGTAAGAAATGACTAGTGCAAGATAAGGGATAACTAATGTGGAGTAAGGAATCCCAACCATTACTCAAGCTGAGTAAGGATACACCGATACGAAGTAAGCCATCCGGGACCTTTCACTCAAGCGGAGTAAGGAACTTACGCGAGGTGAAGTCACTGGATGCGGGAATAAGGATTCCGTATATCTACTTCATGTGGAGTAAGCAGTTACTGCATTACCTGAAAAGGATTTTGTAGGACTTCATTTACGTGTATAAGCAAATAACCAAAGACGGAGTAAGGATCCGAGCCTACTGGACACGGAGTAAAGAAATTTACACCTGACTGGCAGCTGACGCCACTTCAACCCATCCACCGCATTAATGTTATCACTCACTGTCCCGATGTAAGACAAACTCAGCGCTAATCTTAAACCGTCCCACATGTGGAACACTGCAGATGCGGATGCAAGCCCCAAATGCACCGAATCAAACGAAGTAATTCAATACACTTATGCTTCCAATATTTCGAGCTTCACATCCGTAGCTTATGGGGCTTACTTTCGAGAAGAACTTAATGTTTACACAAGGCTCGTAAAATACTCCAAGATGGGGATTCCTAGGATGTTTATATATATATATATAAAGTGTCCAGAGGGCATCTAAAAGGTATGTTTGCAATACATTGTAAGAATCGATACTTCAATGAAAATATGTCCAAAATGTAGATAATCTAGCCGCATGTATGTAACTTGAAAAAGAGAGTAATGCTGCAATCATTGCATCGCTGTGTTTTTTGTTGTAATTATCTTCAGATAATAAAACAAAATACTTCTACTATATTTCGTTTATCTTTCGCACCGAATATTTCTTTTAACCGTAATTAGCACAGGCTCGAGTGAGAAAAAGAATTTTAATAAGAGCCTATTCACCCCCCTCTAGGCTCCAGGACCAACAAGTGGTATCGTGAGCAAGTTCTACTACCAAAGTAGAGATCCCACTCTCTCTTTTTCAATGGTCGAAAGCAGCATGTTATTCAACACCCGCCTCAACTCCAAAGGAGCTCAAGAGCCCATCCCTAATCGAAGCAAGAAAGTTGAAAATGTCGATCCACCAACAACCTCATGTCGTCACGCCCTATAACCACGTATTCCGCTACACTCTGAGCAAACCGCTCAAAGTTCACACCCGAGCCTTTTCCTGCTGGAAGTTTCACATGAAGATGTTCATATGTCATGATCATCTAGGTCAGCGTGCCGTACTCTACGTAGTCTAAAACATCACATCGCATATCTCATCGCATATCAAGAGCATTATGCATATAATACCTGATAACGAGCATTTATGTCAAGTTATCCTATGCCATATTTAGGGTGTTTTAGAGTATGTTTTGAGTCTATTTCGTACGGTAGTTTGCGGATATTTGCTCTAACTCCTAAAGAAGACTCCTTTGCTCTGTGTATATTTGTACTTTTTTGAGTGGTTTTCGCGAGGTTTTGGAGCAACTTCTTTTCCCACACACTCTGGCTAGATCACTCCATACATCAAGAGGAAGCTATAGGAAGAAACGTGAAGCAAAATAAGAGCAAAATGAAGGTGCACGCGAAAAGGTGTTTTTCACGTGCAAGGAGTCTCATGCATGGATGCTTTCAGCAAGTTCTATCAAGCTTTGGAGCAAATTTGGGCTGATTTAGAAATGCACGTGAAAAGGACCTTTCACGTAGGCGCTTGAGCTTCAAATGATGTGTTTTGTTATTTTAATCATTTTCATCTAAAGAACTTGGGTCAAATATGGTCTAGTTTGAGTTTTTTATTGAGCCTGGAATGTCGAATAAGGTCATTAACCAAAACGATCGGCCGTTTTGATCATGACCACATTTATAATTAGGGCACACCTTTTGTAACCCTCAATTTGGCCCACTAAATATTATAAATATGGGGCTTAGGAGGCATGGTAAATCATCCATGGTTGTATTAACCACTCTCAGCCTGTTGGTAGGAGACATAGCCGGCGTGGGGCGTTAGAAAGATCGATTGTCCTTTTGGGTTCACCGGGAGGCCGAGGAGGCGAGGGGGCGGCAAGAGGCGCCGGAGTCTGGGAGGCCGTAGTCCCGGTTCATTTTGGGTTCTTCCTTTATTGTCCCTAAGATCTGGTAATCATGTTTCTTTCTGTTAATTTGTATTATTTTCATTATGATTAAGGTAGTTTTGTCACTAGTGGGAGCAACGTAGCCCCCTAAGATGTTGTAATTATTTTGGTTTATGGTTTATGCTTGTTCAATGAAATCTAAATTTAGTTCTTGTTTAATTCACTTGTATTTAAAGCAAATGCCCCATTTAGCGCATGATTAGGTAACCTTAGCCCTTGTCTAGGGTGGAACATCATGAATTAGATTTAATCTTGTATAGATAGACCAAGTTCACAACTATTACATTATTGTTTATCTACCCTAATAATTTTTTATTCACATGGGCCAAATGGGGGTACAGTTTTTAAATCTATCTATAAAGCAGATGGACCAAATGTAAGATAGGTAGTAGATAACCAAGATATATCATGTAATTGAACTTAAATCAAGAACAAGTGCCATAATCCAAACATTATTACAATCCATCATGGTAAACATTGTGACCCTAGATTCTTAATCACCTAAATCTCTTGGTTGTGTTGCTTCTGCGTAACAATCCGACCCATTCACTTTGCTTAGCTATTCGTAATTCAAACTAGTTTGAGACAACTTAAATTATTTTTCCAGGACATGGACCAAATTGGTATTTTGGCTGATCATCTATCTTTCTTCTTATTGTCTTTCCTCGAGGGATCGATAATCGGAGTTTCAATACCTTATTACTCACAAGGTAATTCTGTCGCATACCTATACCACATATAAAACTTTATAGGTCAAGTTTTTGGCGCCGTTCTGGCCGTGAGAAGGCAACTAATCATACAGGCTTAGGTATATTTAACGAGCCACACACTTGTGATCCTGGAAGTGTTTCTTTTCTATTTCCGTTTAGATTTCATTTGATGCGGTGCTGCTTGGTATTGCTCGTTTTTGACTTTTTGTACAAGTACGCCAAGTGTTCGATAAATTCCTTAGCGCATCCATCACACTCACATGTAGCTGTCAGCCATAGATCCTAAAATCAAAGAAACTCTACCAGAACAAAATAAGAGCTCACAGATATTAGCAAGAGTCTGATAGCAATTGGATACCTATGTAATCTGCAGACATCATCACACAAAACCGAGTACCTAATATTCAAGCATACAATGTGCCTCACCGAACAATAATGGACAGTGTGGCCTTCACACTTTGAACATTTAAGGATTGCGCCAGGTTTGTTTTATTTGATGAACATTTTGGTATTTAGAGAGTGCCGGCTCAGTAACAACTTCACTGAAACCATGTTGTTTAGTGGGTTTGCCAAGATCGTCAGAGGAACAAGATCGGATTTATCCACAGTATCATTCAGCTGTTCTCTCCAAATCAGACACAGAATCTGGACCCACGGAGTCTCGTGATGATGCCATTAAACTCCCACTCTTCCCATTTTCACCAAAGACGAGCTCTTTGGTTGGTTCCGCCGTTACTTCACCGGGAGTATAATGACGCGGGGATCGGGATGGCAGAAGTTCCTCTCCAAATATTTTCCACCAACACTGTGATGCATCTCGAGAGCCAAATCAGCCAATTCACCTGGGCCACACGATGAGTCATTATACGGCTTGGGAACGGTTTAAGGATCCTGGTTAGAAGTGTCCTAACCATGGAAGACCAATGGTTGTGCGTGTAACCCTGTCATGGGATGCAACCATCCACTAAAACATATTGATGTCACACAGAGGAGCATTACGATGATGGAACCCAATGTCGTAGTCGAACTACTAGAAAGAATGGCCTATCCAATTGTCAATGGTCGGACATCGACGAACAAAAGGCCGAGCTAGTTGCAAAGAAGAAGTCCAATTCCAAATTACGTTCAGATAAGCTTACGAAGAAAATGGAGAAGCTGGGGACCTATAAATGTCGTCCATGGGTCATGAGAATTGAGGGAAGTGGATCGACCATTTTTTTGTGTCAAGCTGGAGATGCCGCCTCACCCAAATGACATTAAGAAGCCCAAATACATGCCGAATTGAAGTGGAGGATTCCAAAGGGATAAGATCGTAATCCAAATCAATTCCGTAATCCGCCTCAAATCAAACAATTTCGTAATCAGGAGGACCTTCACACTTAACAATGCCTTACTTAAGGCAAAGGTAGAACAAGGCCCCGCTGCTCGGAATGGCACAATACGGAGAGACAATCCCGCCCACAACTTCCTCCCGTTCTAAGACGCTTCACCTAAGGAGGAGGGACAAAGAGAAAGCTAAAGATAAAGAGATGCGGAATTTCTTCTATCGCTTTCATAAGGTGCAACCAATGTAACGAGTGGTAGGGGAGACAAGGATCGAGTCCCTTACCACGTCCGTTCAAGAT
>CM042084.1:779979-808419 GCA_023512835.1 Taxillus chinensis | reverse complement strand
AACTAAAGGCCAAAAACTTATCTCAAAACACATTTGTATAATTTTAAGTTATTTTAATTATATAACTAAAGTTATTAATTTTTGAAATATAACTTCCAAAACTATACTAGTGTATCCTCTCTAAGTATCGTTTCAGGAATTTTTGTCTTTTATAACTCTTAATAAATTTTGATGTGATAAATTCAAATTTATATTCCATTTGATTTATATTCAACATGTGAACTAAGAAATTATTTATTTAATATAATTAAACAAAATGATCAAATAACTATATAACATAACACCACATTATAAAACTTAATAAAATAACACATTTATTTTCTTAAACTAAAATATATATCAAATATAATTTATTTGGCTTAAAAGTAAATCATATATTATAAAAACACAATGTTTTAATTTACATTAATAGATGATTATCATACACACTTATCAAATAACGTTTCTCGAATAAATGATCAAAATAATTTAATTATAAATATAAAATAACATAATAAATACTTATTATTTTATTAAAAATATCGGATTTTACATTTGTCCACTTCAATGCTTGCCTTATAAATTTTACGACCGAGCACAAAGATTAGAAATGAACATTTAACGACTCAGACAGTGGTCAAGATAATCGAGATAGCACCCGCATGTGTAGTCTCTATTGGTGCTAGTCACCAACCCCTTTATAAATTTTACGACCGAGTACAATTCCTTCCTATACCATGAAGTGGCATTTTTCCTAGTTCAAAATCAGATTGGTTTCCTCAATAGCCGCTGCATAATCATCGCTAAATTCTTAGAGGTATTTTTATAGGACGGCCCAAACACTAATAAATTATCCATGAAAATTTCTACCTGCTCTCTCCACAAATTCAAAAATCACATCATACAACATCGTAAATGTTGTCAGAGCATTACACACCCAAATGGCATTCTCCCGTATGCTAATGTGCCATAAGGTCATGTGAGTGGCTCCTCCCGATCTTTGCGTGCTATAAAAGGGATCTGATTATTTCCTCGAATATCCATCTAGAAAATAAAGAAGAGGGCATGACCACCCGCCTCTTCCAACATTTGATTAACGTGCGGCTGGAAAATGGTATTTCCATATTGTTGTTTAGTTCCTATAATCTATACAAACTCTCCATCCAAAGGGTTGTCCGGGTGTAAATAAGCTCATTGTTTTCATTCGTGATCACTATCGCATTCCTTTTTCTTCGTAATAACCTGGATTGGACTCACCCACCGACTTTCGATACGGGATAAATAATCCATGCATCAATGAGCTTCATCACCTTAGCTTTGACCAATTCCTTCATATTTGGATTTAACCACCGTCGATCCTCACCGGGTGTCTTCTTTGTCCTCCATAAAAAGTCTCAGGCATGCACTACTTTGTGACAGAGACCCTTTATATTGGCAATTATTCATCCAATTATCGCCTTACGATGCTTCAAAACTATCAAAAACTGCTCACCAAGTTGTTCCCCTTCTAGTTTAGTCGTTTATAATTACCGGTGGTCGGTCCCTATACCAGATATGCATATTTTAAGTGAGCTGCAATGTTTCAATTTCCAACATCGTTGCTTCGTTTCAACCGACGGTGGGAGAAGGGCCGGGTTCTTACGTTTCAAATTGGTGTTTTTTTTTTTCGCTAAAAGGCACTATAGGTGCAGCCTTCAGAGCCATGGCCACCGTAGCCAATTCTTTAATTTCATGCTTGCTGAAGTGCCCACTACAAAACACATGGCTAAAGGATCCAAAATCGTGAAGAGCTCACACCACCGGATTGATCACATCAATCCTATAACTCTCCTATGTTTACTCGGATATGCTTCAAGCTCTTAAGCACATTGAATTCAATCTTCATCCCCGTTGGGAATCACATGATTCAGCGGCACCGCTAATACTGGGCCTAAGTCCGGAGACTCGGGCATCTGGGGCTATCGTGGTCGCAGTCGGTTCAAAAGTAAAAGAAAATCGTCACTAAACATAATAATAATGACTCTAAGACCCATGCAATACAAACCGAAGAGTTCCTCAGAGATGTCCTAATAACAATTGATGTAACATAAACCGATATCTGTACTATAGGGTCAAAGAGTCGAAGTCACAAGGATCCGTCAACCACAACCAGGCTATGGAGACTCTGGGACTCAAGGTCGGGCGTCAAAAGAGTCATAGACAGCTAATCGACGGAATTGTTAAACCTACGATAAGACCAAGACCTTTAGACTCAGAGATGCGTAGTTATAGTTGAACAAATAAGTCGTAAAGTCGTAGACTAAAGAAACGGAGAGATGGGCTTTGCAATAACCTAGCAAATGACAAAGGCGCAAGTTATCGAGAGTCCAAGACTATGTAGTCTATTGGATCAAACTATCACGCCCCAAATTCGAGGAAACCCGGAACTAGGAATAAACATGACTTCCCCTTGCCCGCACCCAAAGTGTCAAGTGGTCAGACTCAAGACCAACGGAGACCAGACCAAGGCGCTCGTCTCAAATATGAAACCCCGTATAAATACAGATCGGTTGTAATCCTATACTTTCCCATATATCATCATGCATACAATAAGTCAAACAATATATAGACATCACATCACAAATAGTATACAAATACAATCGTCCGTCGACCCATGTCTCGGGATATAACATAAAATAATACGTATTACAATATCAGATTTATACATCGTGAGTAAAGGCGTCCTCCCAAGAAGTCCTCCACTAGTCTCGGGTCACATCCGAAAAAGGTAAACAACAAATAGCGGTGAGCGAAAAGCCCGCAGGTGACCCCAATACTCCACATCATGAAACATACAAGTCTACACTACATGCTTTGTGTACTGTGCACTACGTGAGGCGCTGCACCATCATTAGGACTCACCGCAAACAAACATCAGACCCGCCCCCGCCCACACATGATACTTTGTCCACGATCCTCAACAGGATCCCAGCTCAGGGCACTCAGCCCTACCACAGCGCTATATGCCCGGACACAGTGCCACATAGGCCTGCCATCAGCGCATATGCCTGCCCCGTCAACCACATAGCATCATCTGTGCTTCACAGTGAGAACCCAACAAGTCATAGAGCCCAAGCCCCAATTCCTCGAACCAACATACCAACACCAATATGGCATTAAGGTTCACCATACTCCCTTTATAACTAAAGCCAGTCTTCACAAATCGATCATCATTCCTTGACTAAGGAAGGAGATACCCATAGCAGCTATTTTCTTGCAACCCAATGCAAATGCCCTACTCCTTGGTCTAACTACCCCCGAGTACACCCTGTAAGACCAGATAAAGACCACGTTGGATCGGCGTGTCCTATATCGCCTCCTAAGAGTCTCCCGGTGGCGCCCGTGCCTCCCCACTATCCTAGGTCCACCAGACCATGAACTATCGCCTGATACCATATTGTCACGCCCCAATTTCCTTCCGTTCCACTTGGAAATGAGTGACTGCCCATGCCCGCACCCGAAGGGACAAGGGGTCGGGTGCAAGCACCTTAAAAGGACTTCTCGGCACTCCGGTGTCAGTCTCAAACTCGCATTAACCCGACTAACATGCTGGTGGGCATGTCTCTCAAGCCCCAAAACCATGAACACAAACACAAATCAATAACAACATCTCATTTATTTTTCATTTCAAAGACTAAATGTTTATTACAACTAATGTGAAAACCCCATGCTCTGTGTACTCGTTACAAATAAAACCAAACCAAATTCCTGGTAACATAATGCCACGAGCACGACAAAGGAAATAACATAAAACTCCCAAATTTCGTGACCTAGCTCCTCACCTTCACCTACCGCCCGGGCTAAACCCTCGAGAAAGGACAGCTTTTTATAGGAGGGGTGAGCAAACCATAGCTCAAGAGGATCCGGGCCTCCCCTGCACCCGTCCCGCTCTACAACACGTACGATATGTGTACGTCGTGCTCGTGTCGTGCCTAAGGCTAAAGCAAAGAACATCACCCAAGAAACACTCTTACTCCGAGCCCGCACTGAAGGGCAGAGGACACCCGCCACCACGGCGACACGACATACCACATCCAGGCAATGTCGTACGGACACCACACGCAACATTTTCCACCCGAGTCGATATGGTCAACCACCTCCCGGGCGCCATATCTACTCCGTGGAATGGGTGTGCACTTAGCCCACCGCCGTGAGTGCTACACCGAGACTCGCCAGACCACGTCCCGGCCAAATCTCAAAGGGGGTCCAGCCTATCGTGCTCCGGCCCATATCTCACTACGGGGCAAATGCGGATCAATTAACAAAGATAGCATTACATCTCGACATAAATCCCAAAAGACAAAAAGATTTACACTTTATTTCGTAGGACCAACATGGTCGGACATAAGCTACACACATCAGCCTCATGTGCTTTTTATCAAATATAAATCAAACATACACACACCGCCACACGTGTATATCATCGACACCCATATACAAGGTTCATTGCATTATATTGAATACATGGCATGTGTGCCTCACGTACATTTTAATAAATACATAGTGTGCAAGCCTCACAGCATATTTCATCAAACACATGTAGGGCATAAACAAACCCGTAAAATCCTCGTGCCAAATTCAACATCGAATCAACGTAACATGCCACTGGGTACAACATCCATATAGGAGATCACACCTATATGGATTTACATATATATATATATATGCGAATATCCTAGAAACAGCTAGGAGAGTTAACAAGAACATGAATCCCTACCTCGCCACTTTTTGTCCTAACCTCTACGCTGTACACCTTCCAACGACGTCAACCACCACGGCAACCGCCTCGAGATCCTCTCTCTCTCTCTCTCTCTCTCTCTCTCTCTCTCTCTCTCTCTCTCTCTCTCTGTAAGGAAAGAACAGGAAGAAAGAAGAACACAAAGAACCCTAAACTCAAACTCAAGCCGTCATTATATAGACACTACCCACATCAAAACGACGTAGTTTTGAGCTAGCAGAATCCCAGGATCAAAACGACGTATGTTTTGATCACACAAGCAAGAACCTTTCCGCACCCATATAGGCCAAAATACTTAGAATTTCAACATGTTCCTTTGGAGGAAGATCATTAGAATGTCAAAACCAAGGGAACCATGCAAAAATATGGCCGCACGTCACCTGAACGTGAATTTCCCAATTCACGTGCAACTCCAAATGCACTCCAAATGCGTCAAACTTCACCCCTAGCCTCCTTGCATCATGTAGAAGACAACCACACTTGCACGTGAAATGGACCCATTTCACGTGCACCCCACATACACGTCCGTTTGGCCTAAAAACTTCGCGGTAGATAGAGGACATCATTCTAAGCATCTTTCCTTTTGCACGTGAATTCATTTGAGCCCATTCACTAGGTCAAAATCTAGAAAACAACTCGACTCGTGGCAAAACCGTGACTAGCTCAAGGTACGGGCGTCCGCAGTGGACAATCTACATTGCAGGGGCTCACCCATGGGCTATTCGAGACAGAGTGTATAATACCAAGATCAAGTAGCTCACGACTTCCGCCCAAACTACTTCTTTCATATTTGGGTTTAACCTTCTTTGGTTTTCAATGCTAGTTTTACTCTTGTCTTCTAGAAAGATTCTGTGGATGCACATTGAGGGGCTAATTCCCTTTATATCCGTCATTGTCCAACCAATGACACTCTTTCTCTTCTTTAAAACTATCAACAAGTGATCCAATTGTTCTCCTTGTGTCACAGCTACAATCAATGGCCATTCACCTTCCGCTCCCAAGAAAGCATACTTTAGATGAGCTGGTAAAATCTTCAATTCAACTTTGGTGCTTTTTCCAAAGATGAAATTGGTTTAAAGACTCTTCCTATGCTGTTTAATCTCTTTCTTTGGTTGAAAATTAACAATCGGTGTGGCTTCCAAAGTCCGTTTCTCCTCTTGAATTTCTTCAATTACAATTGAAGATACATTTTCTAAACACAAACCCAAAGGATCTCGAATCCTTTGGCATAGTCTTCAATCACACTATTCAACACTTCCACAAAATGTACCTCTGTTTGCTCTCGTTTCTTGAGGATTTTTCAGACTTTTATACAAATTGAATTCTATCTTGTCTTCACCAATGTGTAATTCTAACTTGCCACCCTTGACATCAATTATTGCACGCAGGCAAACTAAGAACGGTCTTCTCAAAAATAACAAGTGGCATGGCGCCCCACCTTCCTTCATATCTAAAGCAATGAGATCACGTGAATACAATAAAATTTCCGGATTTGCAAAAGTGCATTTTCAATGATTCCAACTTCGCATATTTGATGCTCTTATCTCGCAAATCGTAATGTCACTTTTGTGGGTTGTAATTCCCCAGTCCCAACTTGCTACATATGGATAGAGGAATCAGACTTCACACCGCCTCCTAAGTCACACAAGAGATTTAATCAAATATGACTTTCCCAATGGTACAAGGTATGGAAAAAGCTCCCCGATCTCCCATTTTCCTCGGGGTAGCTTCTCCGTAAAGATCAAGACTGCATTCCTCCGTGAGTGCAATTGTCCCATTCTCTTCAATTTTCTTTTTGTTACTCAACATTTCTTTCAACAAATTGAGTACGAAGGCATTTGAGCCAAAGCTTCCAAAAATGGAATAGTAAGCTTTAATTCCCCAAGATGCTCAATGAATCTTTTGTATTGCTCATCTTTTTCCTTTGCTTCAGTCTCGGGGAAAGGGTATGGGTGGAGCATAGTTCTTCACCACCTTAGGAACTTCAAGCCGTTCCCCTTTCTTTCTTTCTTTTCTCGTTCTCAAATACAGGATCACTTTCATCCTTTTGTCCCGACCACCCCTCCACTTGAGGACCCTTTCTCTATGGTAACTCCTTTCCACTCCTTAGCATAACAACTTGCACATACTCTTTGGGGGATTTGGTTCAGCTTTTGGCTGGAAGTTCACCCGGGTTCCTTATGGTGAGAGCATTTGCAATATGTGCAATTTGTGTTTCAACTTCATGTTGTGATTTCAATTTCGTCAGAATCTACTTCCAATGTCTGTCTCAATTTTATTTAATCTCTCCGCTTCGCACTCGGGCTTGCCATTTTTCAATCGTATACTCCCCAATCGTACATTGAAATTGCCATTTTCTCAATTGCATACTCCCATTTTCTCCGCTTTCAACATCAGCCTCGAAATTGCCTCGTTTAACTACTAATTATTCGGTTGTTCTACACTCGTACCGCATTGCCACTATTTTGATTACCTTGTTGAAAGCTTTATCCACCCCAAGAAAAGTTCGGGTGATTTCTCCAACCAGGGTTGTATGTATTGGGAGAAAGGGTTATTGTGCTGTCTCGTTCGATTGGCTATGTAGTTTACCTCTTCTCCTATAATAGCCGAACAACCCTCCATTCTGTCTCCATCGGTTCCCCTTAATGGGCATTCATTGAGCCGATGAACAACTCCCCACTCTCGGCAAGAAGTACTCACCTTTGCTACACGCCGAGTATTTAATTTTTCTACTTGCTTGGTGAGAGCTTCTAACTTGGCATTCAACATAGTTAAATTATCTACTTCATCAAACCAGGCTTCTTGATGCTACTCTCTAGACGACCACCGAGCTTGTCCTTGGTCAATTCCTCTATGATTTCTTGAGCTTCTTCCGCTCGACTTTGCTTGCTAGAGCACCTCCGGTCGATCAGATTCACCATATATTGCTCTTCACTCTAAGTGCCCATTTAAGACTTCAATAAGAAGCCAATCCTTCTAATCCATGGTTAGGACATTTCCTCTCGCAACTCCCCAATCTATTCCATGCTTCACCAAGAGTTTCCTCCTATCGCTTGAGCGGAACCCTAATATTATTCCTAAGTCTCACTGCTTCTCTTCTTGGAAAGTATTTTGAAAGGAACTCTTGAGCACACTCGCCCAACCAAGAAAATGTCCATATGGGAAGGAATTAAACCATATTAGAGCATCCTCCTTCAAAGACCAAGGGAATAACTCTAATCTAACATAATCTTCAGGTACTCCTTGTCTCTTTATAGTCCCGCATATTTGCACAAATCGGGCCAAATGGTGATGAGGATCTTCCAAAGTCAAGTTTCCTTTTATTACCAAATTGATGAGTCAGTGGAGAGAATTCAAAATTGTCTCTCAAAAGCGGTGGTGGATGAATGGGGGATTTCACATCTCAAATATCAAGAGGTGATATTCTCTCCGATCGGTCTAAGATCTAACCTGAGCTCAGGGTCGTTGGTTCTTCCATGTCTCGAACAAGAAGTTCTGTGGAATATCTGAATGGGGTTAATGATTAACCGCAATGAAAAACGAATTTTTAAAAATTTTATTCCAACAAACAAACAAATAGATCTAAACATGAATCAATTCGTTTAATTTCGTAAAGAGAGAAAAGAAGAAACCAACCTCGAAGAACGGTAAAGCTAGAACCCTCTTTCTTTTCCCTCCAAGAACGAACTCACGATCCGCTTTCGATCGTCCTCGCAGCTTCCCGGATTCAACCACCAAATAGCCTTCCTGCTATTCACCTTCAAGGAGTACGCAGGGTCAGTGGCACCTTGGATCAAAGAACAGAATCACCACTGCTTAGGATTGGCCGTCACTCGTCTCTCTCTCTCTTGGTCGTCAATGACGCACACGCACCCCCTTTAACCTAGAGGCTATGTATCTATTTATAGACCTAGGGTTACTCCTCACAGGTTATTACGTATACGCCTTTAGTTAAATAATAATACATATTATTTAAACTATTTAAATAATATAATTATTACGCAACAAACTAATTAAATAAATATATAATATTATTTATTTATCAAATAAATAAATAATATATTTATTCATTTAATCACATTAAATGGATAAAATATTTATTATTATTTATTTAATTCAATTAAATAAATAACCATGTGATATATATTTAACTCTTAAATATATATTAACACACGCACTAATTAGCTCTTAAGCACAAATCCAGAGAATTAACTCACAAATGATCCAAGATCTATACAAGAATAAACTATGCTAGCAAGAGGGACCAAATGGACCCACTTAATCGAAGCTCCAATAAATAATATTTAATTAATTAATCTCATTAATCAATTAAATCATCATTATTTATTAGTTTTAGTCCGAGCACGATCGTGGACTAAAATCGCACTCTAAGACTGCTGCATATGATTACAAGAATCCATAATAAATGATTTGTCCATCGATATAATCGATTGCTATGTGATATGATCCTCCACTATGATATTCATAATTAGAGACAGTATCAATAGATTCCGTTCAACCTCTCTAATTATATTTATCCATGTGTTACCATTAATTCTCTATCGGCTACCTATTCATGATCCAATCATGAATTAGGATTTATAATAAATTATATCTAATATAATTACAAGCGCTTGATTCACCCAAGAATCCCGAATTAAACAACATGGGAATATCATTTACTCTTCGTATAACGTAAGCAAAAGATTCCATGCACCCTCGACTTGACGCTCCCACTATCTATAATATTATATCTCCAAGATATCGAGGTATTTGAAGCACTAAGCCTGCTCAATTAATAAGTCAAAAGACATAAATTATAGACATGAGTTAATCAAACGGTCCAGATTAAGATCAATTCATAAATCATTTATCCTCATGATAGAATCTAAAATTCTTCATACAATGCAACTGATATTAGTCAAAGAACTTATTCCCTATCATGGTCCTGTTCAATATGTATAATTACATACCGGCACTACTATTTGTAAACTTTACAATGATCCTAGATTAGATCAATTCCCACTATGGAAATAGTCCGCACCACAATCTTATCAATCAGAAAGCATCCCAAACTCCATTCACCGATTGTGAACCAATTTTACTTCTAGTCTAATTAGTGGATTCATTGTATGTGTTACACACATACCCAGTAGAATAGACTTTGATAAGTAATGGGATGTTATGATGCTCTAACACATAAGAAAGGTATCAATGCACTCCAATAAATATTTAAAACAAAATATATTTCAATTAATCGTAAATAGTCTTTACATTATTAGGATTACACATTGCTTTATATAACACTATCCCAAATGTGGTTACACTTTCTTCCTCCCAAACAAATTTCGCAAATCAAACTCGGCTCACCCCAAAATCCAGGAGCAGAGCTTGATTCCTCTTCACTAGCTAATCAGACACCTTGCTTCCTCAAACGAGCAAAGAATGTACACTGTTTAGGATCAAACAAATTATCCAACGCTGATGAACACTTGGTCATTCATTAACACCCTCGTAGAAAACAACATTGAACTCATACCCACATCAAGACAATCGAATTTGGTAATTACAAGAAACGCGGTTTCACAAACAATTACAAAATTCACTTTTAACTTTGTTACCTTCCTCCGGTAATGGAGCCAAAAACTTGTTAACACCTACGGTCGACGGATCGTTATGGCACAAAGTGGACTCAAAAGTCCGGATGTTGAACCTACGGGGAAGGTGATCAAGTATAAAGTTCATTTCAGAATTCTACGATGTAATTTTAAGATTGGTTTTGTAATAATTAGCAATTTGAAGTTGTAAATTAAATAACAAGAAAATGTAAATGATCTTAAGGGAGAAATAGGGAATCGGATTTGAATTGACGAATTTTATTTTATTCCAAGTTCTTAAAACATATTAATTCAAACTTTTCCTTTTTGTCTAAAACCTAACACCTTTGCATGAACTAGTCTCTTTCGGTGCGATCTAGCCGTGTATACCCTAGCTTAGGGGACGGGCAACCTATTAAGTGCCTTTGTTTGAGGTAGATCGACATCACACCAACCTTAACTAGGTTACAAAGAAGATTATCAAGCTCGCAAATTATAATCTTTACAAGTCAAATTCCTTAACTATCCAAGCTATCAACGCCTTCTTTCGATCCATAATTGAATAACCTTAATAAGAATTAAGATGGCTAAATCCCACTTCTCACATGTAAATTCAAGAGACTTGATAAACAAAGAAGGGAATTTAAATTAACATACCAAAAGAAAGAAAATTAAAAGCTTACATCAATATCCATTCTCCTCCCATGGAGGTTTAAGCTACCATAGTAATAAACAAAACAATCGTTTTTGCCATGAAATCCCAAACGATTTCCTCTCTCCCTAATTCAACAATATCTCAAAATACATCACCCCTTTTAGAAACCCATTCCCGTGTGAGAGATCCACCCAACCGTCAATAACTGCTTCCCCTCCATCACCTCAAGTTGTTTCCCTCTCAAAATGGTCGATGGAGAGTCATCAGATCCTTTAATGAAGAGATCTAATCAGACAGGGTATCTCGAAAGAATCAGTTGTATCGCGAAATACGTCATGCAAACCGTCGTGGTCGAGTCTTACGAGTCAACTCAATTTGAAATGACCATACATGACCAAGCTTCCCTAGAGTTTCTGGTCAAGTCAATTGGCTTTGCCATTTCATTTTGGTCATTTCAAATTTCAATTGACCGCAGCTGCGTATTATTTTCCACACCTTTCTTCTTTCTTTGATCATTGTACTTGGCCCGTTATTCATTCAAAAACATTCAAAAAGTCATACAAAGGATCTACAATTGCTATGTTAGGGGTTAGTGCATTTATAAATCAAATACATCAAAATGAAGTTAAAATGTGAATTTTTTCATAAATCCCCTTCATTTACACTACAAATAGGTTTAAAACCCCCTAACATACTCAAAGGGCCTGGCGGATCTGCCACCCGAGCAAGGTTCAATGCAAAGGCCCGAACGAATCCTTCTGTTGTTATCGGAGAGCATCCGGATCTCTCACAATAATGGGGAGAATACTGGGAAATTGTCCCTTTTGATCTCGTTCTTCCAGGTGAAAATGATTTCCACCACATAGTGAGAAATCTCCAATTAGCTTAGTGCCAAAGGAGAATCTTCAATTTCATATTCCATGCAAATATCCATGGAAGACGATATTTAACTATGAAGTGAAGCATGAATATATGCTTCGATGATGTACCTGTCCTTCAAAGGGTTGTACATACTTAACATAAAGGATCATTACTCCTAAATTTACGTAAAGTAAAACCTTCCTGTAATTCTGAAGTAAATATTCTTCATTAAATCCATGGGTTAACCAACCAGAAGGAAACCATGACGGTAACCTTTTAGATTAAATGGGTTGAACCTCATAAACCACGAGTTCGATTATCATTCTGGACTAGAATGACATTCTTCCATGCCCGCACATAGTCCCAAACTGTTGAAATATCTGTCCCCAATAATCCTTGATTCATTGGTTAAAACCATAGTCCTAATATAACTTGATTTCAGAAATAAATGCTTTTTTTATCCATAATATTTATCAATGGGATAAATTTGAATAGAACCGATGTCCATGAGAATTGCTTTAGTATATTCTCTTCTGTTTTCTTACTTTCAACCGGATAATTGCAATTCCTTACCAAAATATCGGGAAGCAATATACCAAGATCATTTCGTCATTAAGGTCATCCTTTCAAATGAAGATAAAATCTTCTCGTATTTCTCAGAGGAATAAATCCTCAAAGGGGTCACTTAAAAGTGCCTCTTTTGTTGATCTTTTTGCAAAGTGTGCTTCGGCGAGATACACCTCTTTTGTCGTCCTTTTCATCCTTTTGATGATGAGGATGAAAATCCTTACTCCTTTTTAATAGAACAATTTCTTTGCCCTTGCTTTTATTTGAATTTGATGGATGAAGTTGGCTTATTAATATTTCTTCCGAACATGGATTACAATTCCTTTTGCTGATTCATGATGATCACTGCAAAATTTTCGGTTAGAAAATCTGGAAGAGAATTATTTTCTCCTTTATGTATTCGACTAAAAAATCAAATACGGATGGGGATATTTTCCATCTTGAAAAAGATTTTCTTTGAGACCAAATTAGCAACATCTTGTCAAGGATAAATTTAACACTCCGATAACTAATTCGTAATATAAAATGTTGATTGAGCAGATCTTCCTTAAATTTAGAAGCATTTCACAAGAGAAAGCATTTCTTTCCTTACCGTTGAGTAATTCAACTCTAACAGATTTCCACAATCCACCTGTGAATCTAATAAGAACTTCTTGATTGATGGTTGGATTCTTCGCTTTAAAATTCCACCATAGCCAATATTACTGCCATCGACCAACAATACACAGCCATGATGGGCTGATTAAAGCTAAACAAGGAATTTGCTTAACTTTTAATTTAATCTTCTAATACCTTTGTATGAGCTCACTCCATGGACTAGGCTTTCCGTAATCTTTGATAAAGAAGTCACCTCCTTGAGCTAAGTGTTGGTAGAAATCATTATATATAATTTAAACTACCAAGAAATCATTGAAGTTGTGTTTTATCAGTTTATAATGTCGTGAAATTTATCACCAAACTCAAACTTCTTTCAATGGGTAATATTTTTTCCTTTTTCAATGTTATGGCTTAAAAATCTAACATTGAGTTTAAATAATTTCATCTTTCTTAAAGGTAATAACTAAACCATGATGCAAAGTGTTTTTAATGAAACAACGAAGATGCTTTAACATGCTGGTCTAGAGTCTAAAGAAAATAAGAATATCATCAATATATACAATAATGAAATGCATGTAATGAGTGAATATATCATTCATAATTTTTCGAAACTCCGAAGGTGCATTTTTCAAACCAAAGGCATTACATTCCATTCATATCGTCCAAATGGAACCGTGGAATGTTTTATACTTCTCTTCAAAGAACCTCGGATTTGCCAATAAACCCGATTTTAAATCGAATTTATCAAGATAACAGCTTCATTTAATCTTTTTAATAAATCACTTTTATTAGAAATCGATACCTTATCCATCGCAAGGCTTTATTAAGAGGTTTATAGTTAATGACTAACCCGGTAATTTTCTTTTTCCAATTCAGCATTCTATCAACAGGTAGAAAGAAGTGAACCCACGGCGAACGACTTTTTCCGATCTACTTTTTTCAAGAAGATCATTGATTTCTTTTCTAGCAATAATCCACTAACTCTTTGTTCATCCGTAAGGTCGAGCCTTAGTGGGAATCATTTTATCGTTGAATTTTTCATAGGGAAGATTGACTACATGTTTTTCTTTCCTTTCAGCAATAGGTAAATCACTACTATAGATGAGGTGATTTCTAATTCAATATCCTTAATGATTTTTTGGAATTCCGAAGATTGTAATCTATCCCGAATCTTAAGGATTTGGTATTCTTGATGAAGAGAAAGTTAAGATGCAACGTCAACTAAATCTTTCCCGAAGGGTCTGAAGTAAAGAGACTTCATGAGGTCTACACCATCTCGAACTATCACGCCCCACCCAGGGAACCCTGGAACCGGGTACATGACTTCCCTTGCCCTACACCCTAAAGGTCAAGGGGTTGGTGACAAGACCAATGGAGACCAGACGCCGGGCAAGCTGCCTCAACAGGCAACCTGTATACCACATCGAAGGGTAATCCCGTACTTCTCTCATCATCACATACAATGAGTCAACAATCATATGTACATCACATCATACAAGATGCAAATACAACCGTCCAGGGACCCATGTCCGGGATATCACATAATAATTGAGTCAAACTACAATAAAAACGCTCGAAATGAGGAGCACAACACTAAAACGTATATTATTACACCCAAATGACCGCCCAAAGTCAACCAATAAACCTTCAAAAGTCAATAAATCGAACAATGGGGTCCTGACTTTAATCGGGCCCAAGTACAGAATTAAAATGCTCACATCGACACTTACACTATCATTCAGATAGTTACATTCCCATAGAATGACTATCTCTCAAAACTACCCAAATACGAGTCTTTACATCCTCCCCACCTTAGGACTTTTCGTCCTCGAAATAAAACACATGCCCAAAGGACATGGGAAAATTCAAGCTCAATGTCCCAACAACAAAACATAAAACATGATCACCGATCACACATGTACAATGCAACTGGCAACAAGCCAAAAAGGGCTGACAAAATCCAACAACAACGAGCTATAAACCACATCACAAACAACATATAAAAAAACAAATGCATAAAACATAACTCATATCTCGTGAAGTCCTCACATCCTCCCCGTAACGATCCGTATATGTGTTGAAGATAACTTATAATCTATATTGATGTTAAAAAGAGTTTTTGAGAATGTGGCCATTAATACAATCGCTTTAACTATATTCGGGCCTAATTTGAGGTCCGTAAGCCTTCGTGAGGTTATTTAGTAATTTTTGGAAGTTAAATTGAGGGTTAATAAAATGAAAATAAAATTTATGTGAGGGCTTTTTAAATATTAAAAAGGGGAGGATGAATTTTAATTAAAAATAGGGTTTGAGGGTTTTATTATTCATTATGACTCTATTTTGAAAAACCTCTAGCCGTCGTAGGGGAGTGCATATTGTTCTTCGCGTTCTTTCGTCGTTCTTCTCGCGATTCTAGACCGTTCTTGCGAGTTTAATCCCTTCTAAGGCTAAGAGGTAAATGTGATTCTTGATTCCTCGTTATTCTATCGTTGGACGAACACAAACTATTGTAATATATATATATATATATATATATATATAAATGTTTAGATATGTATGTATTTATATAAATATATTCATTTACGTGTATATACATACGGGGCCAGCGATTGTTGCAAAGGCGGCGTGATTCGACCGGTTCTAAATCCTTGGACGAGCCACGCACCCGTTATCCCTTTTATCATATTCTAATTAGTTATTATTAATTTCTACACGTACCGTGCCAATTGGTCTCGTTTTTCACGCGGCAAAATAGCTAAAAGACACCAGGCTATCGAATATCAAATGTTGGGCTGCCTCCACGCACGGGGGGTGTGCGGCCTATACATTCCGGCCTCCACAATCCGTTCGATCCAATGCAAAGACAAGGGTTTTTGTATTATTTTATTTAATTATCTCTTAATCAAAAAAGGGGTATCTTTACATGTGTGGTTTCGGGGCAAGGAAAGAAAAGGCATCTTTTTTGGTGTCGATTTTTTTTTAAAAAGGGGGGCTTAATTGATTATGGGAATTGGGAAATGCGGCGTGTCAATAGTTAATATATGTGGGTAATAAATTCATGCATTAAATCTGTGTATTATTATGAAGTCGTGGCATGGTATTATATATGTGTATTTTGATAATTAACAAAATATATAGATAAATTTAATTTAATTTGATTTAGTAGCAGAAATAACATGTTCATTGATACTATTCCAATAGCAAGGTCAAACAAGAATTATGATATTGTTAGTTTAATAATGAAAATAGTGTTTGGGTTTGATATCCTAGTTTAATAATATGAAGCATTACTTTGAAGCTTGATATTATTAATTTATCATCTAAAATATTACCTGAGGCTCGACATTAATAGTTTGATATTTGTAAACATTGTTTGTGGCTTGATATTTATAGTCTGACACTAGAAATATTGTTTGTATTTCAATGTTAGGAAATTTAGCATTTAAATGTTACTTGTACGTAGCTTAATATTACTTAATTGATATTTAAGGTGTTGGATGTTTGATTAATATTTATATATTTCGTATGTATATTTATATATATTTTTTGTGGTTAGCGCCGGATTGATGAATTAAATATTTTGTATGCTTTTGTATTGAATTTTGACCGTTGGAATATTCTATTTATTGATTATATGTGGAATTGGTGGTGGAGTTGGTTGGGTTAATCAGCAGGTCCCAAGATAGGGGGCCGCTTTAGGCCGCAGTCCCCCCATGTGGGCCGGTTATTAACCGAGGTCCCATATGTGGCAAAGTTGTCATTAAGGACACCACAGTCCCACATATGGCTATCTCGTAATGATCGGGATCCTTGGAGACGGATGTGGGAATCTCCCGGATGGTTGGATTGTTTGGTGTAAAATTCCTTAATGAATGAAATCGTGACGTGTGTGATATTATATTTTGTGATCGAATGTAAGCTTATTGTGATAAAGTAGGACACTACACCGGCACAAGCATACACCGATCATGTACACTTAGGAATTTATGTTATAGGATGGCGAGGAGACGGAGATCACTCATCGGGCATTTGTGCTCATCCCTACTTTGTCGACATGTTTCGGGTATCGACTTATCCGGCTAGAGGGCCGGGTCCGTGGTTAATTTTTATTTTTGTTTTTTTTAAATTTTGTAATAACTTGGTTTATGGATTTTGTAAAACATGATTGATTTTATTATTTGAATATCCTGACGAGGGTCCGTGGAAGTTGTATTGGAATTATAGCATGACTCTCTTATTAATAAATTATTTTCCTTAACTTCATAACAGTTGGGAACGTACAGAATACCCCCCGATGTATGAAATGACAAAGTTATCTCGGACAAAGCACCCGATGTGTAGTCCATATCGGTACTAGTCACCAACCCTTGACCCTTCTGTTGGCATGGAGAAGTCACACTCTTAGTTCCCATTCTTCTCGGGATTTGGGGGCGTGACACCTCCTCCCCACCTTAGACCGATCGTCCTCGACCGCCTCAGACGAAGAACCCGCATCTCGCTCTCTTTCTTCCCAAGTCTGCTCCTCCATGCCCTCGGTGTCGCCATAACACCCGAACTAGTGGGGATCGTCTTGCCTCGCAAGACCTCGGTCCCGCCTGTCCAAAATCTCGTGCCGGCATCTCAACAACGGCACCATCATCGCCCAAGTCTATCTCGTGATACCCCAACACATGAGAAGGATCAAAGTGATACCCCCTCAACCGAGACACATGAAACACATCATATACTCGCGCCAACTCGGTAAGTAAAGCACTCTGCACGCCACTACTTCACTAGTGGGCAACAATCTCAAATGGCCCCACAAAACGAGGGAAGTTTGGATCCACGTCCAAACCTCCGATGCCCTCACGACGCGGCGAAACCCGCAAAAATACACGGTCACCCACCTCAACCGCAAGGGTCGACGCTCTTCCATCCGCGTAGGACTTCTTCCGCCACTGCCGTCGCATATGTCGTCTAATCAACCGCACTATCTCCGTGGTCTCTCGACCATATCGGGACCGAGAACCGGATGTCTCTCCCGTTTGTGCCCAACACAGCAGACGATAAGGCCGCCCATACAGCGCCTCATACGGAGCTCCCAATCGTATTCGGAGAACCGCAGCTGTTGTAAGAGAACCCACCAAAGGAAGGTGAGTCTCCCAACAACCTCCAAAATCTAGGACACGTGCACGCAACATATCCTCGAGCGTTCGAATCATCCGCTTCCGATCGACCATCCGTCCTGCGATGAGTCGTACTAAGGTTCACCCTAGTACCCAAAGCTCGTCGCACTGCCTCCAAAACTGAGAGGTGAACCGTGATCCCGATCGGGGATACGGGGGACAATGGGACTCCATGCAACCACACAATAACATCAATATACCTCTCTGTCTCCAAAGTCCTCACCGGGTCTCTGTCAATCTAATAAAATGCGCCGATTTGGTCAACCGTCCACAATAACCCATATGTCGTGTCCCCTGAACGAGGAAGTCCAAAGGACAAAATCCAGGGTCACGTGGTCCCATTTCCACTCGGGCACCGGCAATGATCGAGAATCACTCGCCTGATTCAAAATGCTCTCCGCTCTTTGACTCGCTGACAAAGCCAAACACCTCTCACAAAATCAGCAACGGCCTTCTCTTCGTGCCCGCCACCAAAATTGCCTCTCATCGCATGGTATGCCTCGCCCGACCCAAGAAAAACCTAGAACCAGGAACATGACTTCCCCTTGCCTCGCACTTTAAAAGGTCACCAAGGGGTTGGCGACTAGCACCAATAGAGACTACACTGCTGGTGTCGTCTCAAATATGCAACCCCGTACAGTATATACAGGGTAACTGACTTCCCATATAATATCACGCATACAAATAAAACTCCACGGACCCATGTCACAGCATACAAATATAATAAAATACCAATGCGATATCACAAAAGGACAACATCATACATCGAGTAGGGGGCGTCCTCCGGGAAGAAAGTCCTCCACTAGTCTCGGTCACACCCCGCATAGGTAAACCACAAGTAGGGGTGAGCGACAAGCCCCATGGGTGACCCCAACACTCCACATCATGCAACACATATAAGTCTATACTACATGCTCTCGTGTACTGACACCAACGAGTGTAGCATAATCATCGTGATCTCCCACAACAAACATCGCCTCGCCCACCAGACACCTTGTCCACGATCCTCATCAGATCCCACTCTAAGTAATCAAATACCACGACGCTCATACGCCCGGACTCACTCCCAGGGCTACTTCGTAAAGCCTGGCCCAGACACGACATGCAACATGCCCGGCCACAATGCCACACTAATTTCGTGCTCGCCATCGGTGCATATGCTCCGCACACTTAACCACATAAGACCATCGGTGCATCACGGTGAGAACCCAAATAGTCACGAGTCCATGCCCCAATACTCACACCAACATACTAACATTAGTATGACATGTCATTCTCAACATTTCCTTTGGAATTGTAGCTACATTCACAAGTAAAACCTCAACCCTGATTTATTAAGGAAGTACCCATAACTATTTTCTTGAAATTAAAAGTCCCAACATTGGGTTCCCTTATCATAAATAAGATAATCCGATTTTTAGGGATTTTTCCGATATGCCTAATCCCCTTCCAAAAACTCACCACTACGAACTTTTGGTTTTTCGAGATTTTACACTAAATCCCATTTTCACATTTTGAAAGAGTGGGAATTAATTTTTCTAGTATTTTTTTTTGAATCCAAATGGGGTATTTTTCGTTATTTACATTGTAACTTAAGTTAATATTAGGCATAATGGTTTACAAGCTTCTCCAAAGGAGAAGAAGGCATAATCGGCTGGCTATTTCAATCGCCCCATTGATGGCTGATCGTTAATCATTCGATCTATCTACGAATCGACTGACTGAACTCGAGCTCGATAAACCATGATCGAGCACCGATTCTGATGCTGGTAACTAACTCGAGTGCTACAATCCCGTCTAATATTCCGACTAATCATCTGGATTACCGATCTCGATTAATCCTAAGGGTTACTGATCCTTGACTAACTGCTCCCGACTATATCCCGACTAATCACCTCCCGACATCATACCGTGATCAAATCCTCACATACCGCCGATCCGGACTCTAACTACTTGACTATCATCCGGACTAACTTTCCCATGATATCGCTCATCATCGTCGGCCCGTGACCTTCGATCCTGACTCAATCCAAACTTCCCCTGAAAGGACTCACAAACACGGCTGCTGACTAAACAAAGTGCACCCCATGCTACGTGACCTGACTCCATATCAAGTTCATCTCTAACCTCAGTTTCTATGCTAATTCCTCAGATCATAACCCCGTTTTTGGTGTTTCCCCCAACAACAACTTCCGTTCACGCTCAAATTCATAGTTCTTATCAATATATCGCGATATTTACCAAAAGCATCGAGCTAAGCGGCTCAAGGAACTACCCGGAATATTATTAGAATACACAACTCCAATACTCCCCTAAATCGCTAAATCTAGCTTTCCATTCTCTCTCTTCTTCCTCAAACATACACATACTCATACAAAATTACAGGGATCATTCAAAGCTTAATTATTTAAGTCGTCGCGAATAATGGACTCCACGCAATAATTATTTGCGAGGTCCACGAAGCTCCAAATCAGCCCAATTACGCCAAAGGCTCGTAACGCCGACCTCCTCTCTAACTCAACATATTACTACACACATGCAGACCGTCCAACAATCGGAAAGTAAACCAATAAGGCAGTCCCCAAAAATATACAATCAGGTCAACACGGGGCCTTCCAAGTCTAATCGGGCCCAACGTATAAATCGCACTTCGACGACACAAACTCCACCTTCACATAATTTAATATAACGCCTAATTCATAGCCACCAAAACGTCATCTTATCATGGTACATCCGATCCCACCAGGATGCACAGTCAACCCGATCTACCCAAAAAGTCCTCCTCCTAAATAAACGTGGGCCCATCAATCTGCCCCTATACATGATACCATGCTCGCATCCTCTGCCCAATTCAATGTCTCCGCTAACTAATTCCCATGGGAACGCTATCCTCACAATACAAAGGTCCCCCTACTCGCTCCTCTACGACCCCGTGCCGCATCCGGGATTACTACAACAACACCGAGGGTCCCTCGTCCTCACGGTCAGCCATTTGCAACCTCATCGACGCTAACCGTCCCGTCATCCCCCATTCCTTAATGGCACACTGGCCACCACGGCCCGGGCTTTTCCTACTCGTAGCACCTCACTCACACACTCCCCTTCCCAGGGTATACATCATATCAAATCGAAATCGTGGCAGTACTCCACCCACCGTCCGCTTAAGGTTCGTGTCTTGCCGAGAGAAGATATACTACAAGCTCTTAGGGTCCGTATACACCACAAACTTCTCCCCAATGAGATACTGTCGGCCACCTCTTCAGTTTAAGATCATGGCAGCCCAACTCCAAATCATGCATGTGAAGTTCGCGCATGCGGTCTCAATCGCCCAATTCCAAGCAATCACCCGTCGAGTCCGTATCAACACACAACCAAGTCCCACCTGGAAACATCACAATACACCTTAAAAGGCACACCCTCTATGGGAGGATCAAGATAGATGGAGGTCAATCGTGCCTTCAGCTCCATGAAAGCACTCTCACACGCATCGTAACCAAATGAAAGGAACTCCCTTCCCGGTCAAGTGTGTCATTGAGCCGCCAACCGGAAAATCCTTCACGAACCTCCGAATAACAGCCTCGCCAAACCAAGGAAGCTACGAATCTCAAACACATTCGTGGGCCTCTTTCCACGACATAATCGCCTCATCTTCTCAGGTCCATCGTAGATACCCTCCCAAGATACCACATGCCCCAAGAAATAGTACCGTTGCAACCTAAGTCACATTTCAGGAACTTCGCGTACAACCGATGCTCCCGCAAGGTCCGCAACACAACCTCCAAATGCTCCTCATGCTCCCTCTGGTCGCTCGAATATACCAAAATATCGTCGATGAACACCACAACGAACATATCTAAATATGGAGCAAACACTCGTTCATCAATCCCATAAACACCGCTGGAGCATTCAGGAGCCCAAACGCATCACAAGCCACTCATAATGCCCATAATGATTAACCGAATGCGTCTTAGGGATATCCGCCCCCTAACCTCAACCAATGGTATCCGTATCTCAAGTCTATCTCGAAACCACTCGCACCGCGAAACCGATCGAACCATCATCGATCCTCACAATGGACACCGCTTTTCATAACCATTGCTTCGGCCTTCCTAGTTCATACATAGCCGAAGTGAACCATCCGCCTTCGCAAACAACACCGGAGCGCCCCACGGTGAGCTACTCCGCCCAATAAAGCCTCGTGCCAAGTGTCATCTATCCGTCTCGAGCCTCTAAGCTCGGCGTGCCATCCCGTATGCCGCTAACCCGATCGGGTGTTGTCCCCGGCAACAACTCGATCGAAAACTCCACCTCCCTCACGGTGGCAGCCGACTAAGTCCTCCGGAAACACATCCAGAACTCATCTACAATGGGTGGCAAAACAGCCTTCCCTCTCTCTCCTTCAACCAACGTCGGTCGGCTAACCGGTGGGTGCCATCACCCCACCCATGCCTCAAAGGTCCCAACCTGCATGCCTCCTTAGCCCACTCACCCACAAAGATACCCTCGCGCCCTCCGGGCGTAAGGAACGTCACACGCATCGAAAACAATCAATCTTGGCCTCCACGGAGACCAACCAATCCATACCCAGGATAACATCAAAATCATCTAACTCCATGATATACATATTACACAACAGGCTAACACCCCCAAGTGTTACTCGACAAGCGCGATGGATACTCTAAAGTATCACATGTCCACCCAAAGGTGAAGCAACCACCGAGACCCACTAACCGTCTCCCGGTCTAACTCTAACCCGACCATCGTAAGATACGAAATAAAAGAATTGGTAGCACCGCTTCAAATCAAAACCGAACAGATAGTATGAGAAATGATAATGGCACCTCTCACCACCGAAGGTCCCGCTTCCCGCCTTCTCCATCGTGGAACTCTCTCGCCTCTCTGGCTGGTAAGGGCAAAGCCCTCCCTCAGGTCCACCGCCACTAGCCCGGCCCCATCGGGGGCCTCGCTCCGCTCGATCAACATGACCCCGTGCCTCCCACTCGAGGTCCGCTGCACCGCAGTCGATCTGCCTGGTCGCCGCACCGACCTCTCGAGACGGAGCCCACTCCTTCCGTCCCCGCTCTCCGATGCAGGGCCTACACAGCTGGCCGAGCTAAGGGTAACACATTCCTAGCTCCATGCCCCACTTTCCGCATCGGAAACAGCCATCTTCCTGCGCCTCTTGAGACACGCCCGGCCAAACCACAATTCCAACAGTGCCCTTGGCCTCCCACTGGCCGAACTCTCACGGGTCCCACCGCCAGCTAGAACCCCGCACCTGCCTCCTTCGAAGCCGAGCGGCACCGCTTCTCCCACACCGCTCTTCTTGCTCGGACTGCCGAACTGCCCAGCCTCCGGGCTCTCGCCCGATCCCGACCTCGCCGCAACGAGCGCCTTGCGATCGCCTCCCGATAGTCAGGTCAATTGCATCGGTTCCAAATTTATCTTTTCGCAGATGGCCTCAAGCCCTAAATAAAATCCCTACGTCTTACGAGCTTCCTTTCTCCCAGTTTCAAGAGCAAACCGGCCCTAAACTGCGGAAGGCTGCCTCAGACATACTCCCCCACAACCATGCTACCCCGCACAAGCTCAATACTCTCTACGTCGAGCATATTTCACAACGAAAATAAAATACTCCCCAAAGAAATGCTCAACAAACTCTCTCCTGTACCTCATCTCAGACCGCCATGGACAACCTAGTGGATTCCCACCACTTGCGTGGGATACCCACAGATAAGCAAGGCCGCCACGCCGCACTTTCCCTCATCCGGCACCCCATCATCTCAAAGATGTCCGTCCACCTAATCCAAATTCCTCGGCCACTGGGGCCGCGAACCATTCTCAAGGCATGTTTCAAACCCGCGCAGCCCCCGCTCCACTCCTCGTCGTGGCCGGCTCTATCGACGACCCCCCCGCCGGTGCACATCCTACACCACCTCGCTCCTGCCGGGCCGAGGCCGTTGTTGCTCCTTCCACCTCATCCACCTCTCTAGCCATATCCTCATCGAGCCTCGGATACTTCAGAGGCCTCCGCTAACCGAATCAACACTGAGCCAAATCAGGTCCCACAACAAAGAGCCGACGATCCGTCGTCGGGCTCTCGCTGCCCCCGGTGCCCCGACTCTATCGGGGCTCCTCTCGTCGGGACCCCCGCTTCCTGACAACCTCTCGGTGGTGCCATCACACGGCCACAACAACAAACAATCAAACGACCAATACTTGCACCGCCGCGCACAAACACCATCAAAGGCACAACCGACTTGTAGGTTCTCACCACACCACCCGTAGGTCCATACCATGCATATAGCATTGTGTCCCCCATCAAACTGGTACACCACACGACCCGTAGGTCCACAACCATGCATATAACATCGTATCACCCCTCGTGTACACCATAATCAAGTCCCGGCTCACGCCACGTGCCATCCTCGGCACCACATACAAGCACATCACACACAAAGACAATCTAGTGCCCTATATGCACACAATCATACCACTGAAGAATAATGCACCCTATACCCATGTACGCTTCCTAGGATTTATCTAACCGACACCAAAATAACCTAGAATACATGTAAGGACTACGTTGATCGTGCGCTCCTGGCGCTTTTCCAAGTCACATGGAATCAATTAATCCACCCTCACTAACCTAGGTCCGCTAGACCATGCTCGATACCAACTTGTCACGCCCCCGAATTCCAGGGAACCCGTAACCGGGTACATGACTTCCCCTGCCCGCACCCGAAAGGTCAAGGTTGGTGACAAGCACCAATGGAGACTACACCGCGGGTGCCGTCTCAACAGTGCAACCATGTACACAATATGCATCAAGGGTAGTAATCCCCCAGACTTTCCCATATCATCATGCATACAATGAGTCAAACAATCATACAAACATCACATCACATGTAAGATATGCAAATACAACCGTCTACGGACTCATGTTCGATATCATAATAAAAATACGTAATACGCATTGTATCATAAGCATCAGAGTAAGTAAGTACGTCCTCCCGGGAAAAAAAGTCCTCCACTAGTCTCGCGGTCACACCTCGAAAAGGGTAAACAACAAGTAGGGTGAGCGACAAGCTTAGTAGGTGACCCCAAACTCCACATCATGCAACACATAATGTCTATACTATATGCTCGTTGTACTCGTGCACCGTGTAGCGTTGTGCACAATCATCGGGACTCCACTCGCAAACAAACATCAGACTCACCGCCCCACACAGGACAACTTGTCCACGATCCTCCACATGGGATCCCATGGCTCAACTCGGGGCCTTAGCTCGGTCTACGTAATATGCTCCGTCACGGGGCCGCCATTAATAAAGCCGCCACTTCCGTGCATATGCCCGCCACGTCAACCATAGCACCATCAACACATCACAAAGAAGAACCAAACAAGTCACGTGAGTTCATGCCCCAATACCTCACACCAACATACTAACATTAGTACGGCATGTCATTCTCAACATTTCCTTTGGAACTATAGCTTTACCACAAGTAAGCCCAATCCTTGATTTATGAAGGAAAATTCTATAAGAACATTTTCTAAATCAAAAGTCCCAAAGATTGTGTTCCCATATCATAAATAAGATAATCTGATTTTCGCGATTTTTCTCGAGTTAACAACCCCACTTTCCAAAAATTCACTACTACGAACTTTTGGGTTTTTTTCGAGATTTTTCACTAAACCCAATTTTCACATTTTTGGAAAGAGTGGGAATTAATTTTTTCTAGTATTTTTCTTTGAATCCAAAATGAGGGGTATTTTGTTATTTACATAGTAACTTTATATTAACAAAATACTTAAGTACTTACAGTTAATATGTAAATAGGTCCAAATTAAAGGTCAGTCTTGTCCAAGCACTGGCTGGAGCTGCGATCGTAGCTCAAACCTCGTCACTCGTAGGCCAAGGAACCGCGACTCGTAGTCATGAGTCGGAGCCGCAGCCGCGCTGCGAAGACTCAAGCGCAGGCTACGACCTTTCGACCTACGAGGCAAACGAACTTCGAATTTCTCTTCAACATTTAACTACGAACTACGAGGCTACGAACTACGGGTTCATTTAACCACAACCCTACGAACTACGAGAATCTTCGAGCTACGAACTACGGTGTTACAAACTACGACCCTACGAACTACGACCACACCTTTCGACCTTTAACTTCGGGTCTCCGTCATTTCCAACCAGAATGCGCCAAGGTACTATTCATCGTCGTTGCACCTACTCTCTGCCCGAACGCGCCAGAAACTCCTGGGCTTGCTCACTAACACCCCTCTCTGCTTTCGCAACAAACTACGATATCTACCCCAAACGCGCTCCGTAACGCCTCTAAATCGCGCAAAACAATGTAAACACGTATAAAATTCCGCATTTTCAGAATCAGATCTAAACCTAGATTTCCATGGCTGATTTATCAACCTCATGAAAAATACGGCTAATCAACTCCAAATCACATAAACATATATCCACAATGATATAAAATGTTTTACCCACGTACCCATGCTAAACCATTAGATCTAACCCAAAATTTGGGTTTTCCCCTAAATTCTAGGGTTCATGCTCAATTTCATAAATCATGATAAATTCGTGCATCCAAAACAAGAGAGAGATAAGAAGTTCAAGGACACCTACTAAGTGAATCTTGAGCCCACGAACCCAAATCGCCCCAAGGCGCCAAGGCCCAAGCTCTCTTAAGCTCTCTCTCTCAAACGCACAAACGTAAAACGTAAAGTGAAAGCTTCTTCTTTTTTTCCTGCCATTTATATTTTTGCCGGGGTCATCGACCTAGTCAACCATTGGACCCAATCAATACCGACCTCCCAACACAAAAATTGACCTTCAAGGCCCCGAACTCGAATCGAGTCAAATTACAATAAAACGCTCGAAATGACGCAGCACAACACTAAACATATATTATTACACCCAAATGACCACCCAAACGCAAAGTCAACCAATAAACCCAAAAATCAAATACTGGTCAAACGGGGCCCCGACTCTCGAATTGGGCCCAAGTAATACCAAATGCTCACATCGACGGCTACACTATCGCCCGTATAGTTACATTCCTATAGAATGACTATCTCTCAAAACTACCCAAATACGAGTCTTTACATGAACATCGTGAGAGTGTTCTTCTATCCTGGAAAGTGTATAATCCTTCAAGAGTAATCATAAAAAGATACAATTCCCTAAGGAAAGGTGTTCCTAAATAATCGGGTGACTAAGATCCTTAACTAAGATTTAAGTCTATTTCAATGCAAACATCATTATTGCAAATGAATGCCTTGGGTAGGAATACTTACATTCAATTCGCCTTGTTATTTGCAACAAAGGATATTCATAGCTTTCTTCTTATAAGAAGAAGTTGATAATAATCATTCTCTAAGACAATTCATATCAAAGACTCGAATCTAAGAGTGCTATTGTTTCATGAATTTCATCGTCACTAACCACTAAAGTAGTAGAGACTATCCACTTTGTAGTTCCTACAAAGACTAAGAAATGTACCGTCAAGAATTTTCTCAGTTGAATTGATTCTCATTGGATGCATAAATCAAATCTTCGGATTCTTGTGGAAAGTTTTAATGAAAGTTTTAAGTTCTTTGACCTCTATTTTGAGTGTTTGAACTTCCCTGATGTAATTATGCAAGAGTTGGGGTTCTAGAAGAACTTTCTTCTCCCTGCGGTTTATTAAGGACTTCCTTAAAAGTATAAGGTTCAATAGCCTCATTTCTTCTACGATGTTGTTTTGGATTTCAATAGCCCTTAGATTCTTGGATCTCGAAGATCAAGATAATGTCGAATTTCTCTCTCTTTCCGGGGATCATTCTATCTTATCATTTAATCTAAGATATAATTCGGGAAGCAAGAGAGAACACTAATATGTAATCCATTCATGGTTTGGATTACTTCCATATATTCGGGAATTATCTTACCTCACAAACAACTACATTGTTTGGGGAACAATGGTCATTGTCTTAAGAAGAATAATAATCTTTCCTTTCTAAGGAAACATAATCATTTTCATCGAAAGAACTCTCGTAACTAGATAACTCAAAGTTCAGATCTTTAATCAAGAAGCCGTCTCAGAACTTCTCGGCGTTCTTCCTCATTCCGAATAACTCTTGTGGGTCGGCCTTTGCATAACATTTGTTAGCAAAGTGGACCTTTTCGCGCACTTGTAACATCTCGGGTGCGTACTCAGGCTTTCTATAGTTTTTCCTCTTAATAC
>CM042084.1:739188-779479 GCA_023512835.1 Taxillus chinensis | reverse complement strand
ACCCAATCGCAAAGGATTAGAAGCACAGAACAGAGTAGAAACTCAGAAACCCTAAGAAACATGTATCCTTTGTTATGTGCTCCACATCATAGTGTCTGTTCTATCTGTAGAGGAACAGGGTCATTATCACTATGAGTGTTGGAGTCTTTTTGATGACTGGCTTTGTAATCAAGTTCCATATTAATCAAGATCAATTCATCAAAAAGGTTTTTTTTAGCAAATCTAAATCTAAATCTCAAAGGAGTATCTCTCCCAAGAAAACCCAAATAAAAGAACGAATTGAGGCTAACAAAGTAAAGTCAACTTGGAAAGCAAAGTTCCTAACAAAGCAAATCAACTGCTGACATTATTGTTGTTTTCTCCTAACACTAACATGTTTGGGCACCAAAAGTGTAAACTGTTGTAATATAGGAGCATCTCTGGAATTCCTTCAAAGACCATTTGAGTTAAGATCAATCAAAGCAAGTGGATACTAAATAAAGGATACTCTGGACATATTAGGTGTCAGTCTCTGCTTCGTAGGGTTCATGCCAAATAGCCCATCCGTATCATATGGCAACAACAAATAAAGGTAAGACCAGGGGTAGGCACTTTAACCAATGGATGTGTATCAATTACTAAGGTTGAACTAGTCGAGGGTTTGAAGCATAATTTGCGAGTGTCAGTAATTTATGTGACAGGAGTTCTTGATTTCCTTTATGTCAACACCTGACGGTTAGGGAAAACTTATCAGAGATATTAAGTTATTCAAATTAAGAGATGGGGACATATATTAAGTGATCTTAAGAAATAGTTCTTAAGTCCTGTATGCTTCCTCACTAAACATCAGATGAAGAAAGTTAGCTATGGCCAAGTGTTGCACATCTTATTTAAATTTTAAAGCGCATCTAAACCAGCGTCGCTTGACTTGCTCAATGGCACCTAAACATAAATACTCCGAGACTCTATATGAGGAATGCCAACTTGGCAAGCAGACCCAAAGCATAACTTTAAGAGGAAATTAGTTAATTCAATAACTGCTCCGTTTTAACTTCTTCATATAGACCTCATGGTCCCATTTCTATTACTTCTCTTGCTAGTGTGAGATATACCCTCGTGGTTATCGATACTTCACCAAGATATACATGGGTGATGTTCTGAAATCGAAGGATCAAACCTCAACATCTTGTAGATCTCTTCAACTAGATAAGCAATTCACAAGGGTGGCATTAAAGCGTGAGGAGTGATCATAGTACGAATTTGACTTTTTCGATTTGAGATCATATTGTTCTCGAACAGGGCATTCGACACGACTTCTCGCGCCAGGACTCCACAACAAAATGGAGTTGCTGATCGTAGAATCACACTTTAGTCTTAGCGGTATCATGTTGGGGGGCAAAGCTTCCTCTCGGTCTATGGCGGAAGCTATGTCCACCGCATCTTTATGTTTAGAATAGAACTCTTATCAATAAGGCTACCATGAAAACACCCTGAGATGTGGAGAGGCAAGAAGCCGTCAATCTCTCATTTCAAAGCTTTTGGGCGTGCTTGCTACATGTTAAACAATGACAAAGAGGCCCCAGTAAATTTGAGCCAAAATCCGATGATGGAATCTTTATCGGATACTCGTTACCACAACAAGGTTTATCGCATCTTGAATAGAAAACGTTTAACAGTTGAAAAGTATATATCCATGTTGATTTTGATAAATCCAACTTGATTGGTCTAGTATAGGATCTTCAAATTCAAATATGCGGGGATCACACGGACACAATTGACTATTCTCGGCTCAAACATGTGTTCTCCATGTAATGACCGTGTTTAGGGGTGTGAGGAGTTAGTCACGGTTATGCCTTTTGGGTGTCAATTGTCAGGTTTTTGAGAGTTTTATTTCCACACATTACATTATGGAACACTTTGTATGTTGATAAGCAAGCATGAGGCAAGAGATAGGCCCAAGAGGACACTTTTAGAGGATTTACACTGACAATGGCTTGTCACGTGCGTGAGGTTTTTGTATGGGAGCCTTCCAAGGTTTAGTTCTAAAGCTTGTGGCAAAATCCTAGGGCATTTAGAGCTTGCACGTGACAATGGTCTTTGTCACGTGCAGCCATGTTTTTGCATTGTCTTCTTCGTTTGTTATCGATCATCATTTCCTAAAGAACCATGTTGAATTATGGGTATTTTGTCTTGTGTGGATGCGGAAAAGTTGTGGCATGTTTCATTTATCAAAACTATGTCGTTTTGATGTTGGGCTTCATTTATCAAAACTATGTCGTTTCGATGATGGGGTTCATTTATCAAAACTACGTCGTTTTGATAAGTGAGGTCTATAAGGAGGAGGAGCTCTCTTTGTTTTAGGTTTAGGGTTTTTGTTGTCAGAGAGAGAGAGAGAGAGAGAGAGGGAGGATCTCCGATCCTCGCCTGTGGTGATTCGCATGGGTGGACGACATCTAACGTGGGAGCAAGAGCAAGGAGAATCATCCTGAGGTGCGAAATTCAATCCTTTCTTGAACCCAATTCCATGGTTAAGGCCTGTGGTTGATGTTTTGGCAGATTGTTCATGTTTATTTATAAATATAAATATATATATATATATATATATATATATATATATACGTAAATTCATATAGGTGTGATCTCCTATATGAATGTTGGCCTTCAAGGCAAGTTGTTTGGTTGTGACGTTGAGTCCAGGGTCTGGGGACTTCTCGGGTTCGTTTGCGTGAAGGGGGCCTTAGAGGCTGTTGGGATGTCTGCATGTTTGTTGGCCCCAGTCCCAGCAGAAGGACTCATGGGGAAACCTTAGGGTTTCTAGGGGGAAATATATATATATGATATGATGATTATGTTTGATGTGTTAATTATGTTTGATATGATGATGATGTGGGTATGTTAACGATGGTTTGTGTGTGGGCTATTGAATATGTGTCTATCTGTTGTGTTGTGATTGTATGATTAAGTGTTGGCTGTGAATGTGGAGCTTGTGTGGCTCGGGAGCCTGTGTATTGTATGTGGAGCTTGTGTGGTTGTGAATGTGGAGCCCATGTGGCTGTTGCTGTGGTTGTACCTGTTCCTGTGACTTGTTTGTGTTAACATACTTTTTGTGGATGTTGATTATACCTGTTTAAATACTTGTACCGTGATATTGCACCTGTACACGTTGACATGTAGATACTAAGAGCATGGGATGGGTTGGGAAACATGATCCCTATTGAGATGTGGTTGCTCACTCCTCTGTGTGTTTTGTTTCTTTCCGGGGGACCTACAGGCGTTAGGTGGGGATGCCAGTGTGGAAGACAGTTCTGCTTGTTGCTTTGTTTAAATGTTATTTTGTGTTGTGATATCTTGTGGGACCTTTGTAATCCCGATTAAAATGATGTAACCCCAGTAGAAAGTTTGTAAAAGGGTTTTGACTGAAATAAAGGCATGTTTGGATTGTAAACATTTATTGTGGTTTGAAATTAATAAAGACATGATTTTGTTTTTTGTGAATATATAATGGGGGAAGTTTTTAAGGTCTAGGGGGATATAATTTTAAACAAACCCCTAACCAACGGGGGGGGAAAGGGGGTAAGGAACCGTTTCCTTACCTTAAATATGAGACCTAAACATCACCTTCCCCTTTTCATTTTTTAAAAAACTAAAACAAAACGAAAAAAAAAAAAAAATCTTATTGTTTTTTGGATAAAAACCAGGGGTTCAAATTCTCCATAACTCCCCCTTTATTTTTTATTAACCTCAATAAAACTTAAAACCTTTTAGCCATCCGGAACCATAAATCATGAAAGTCAAAAATCTAAAAAGAACTAAAAAAATTTTTTTATATTTAATAACCCAAAGAAACTCTCCCAGAAGAAAATCACCACCCCCATTTCAAACCCCAGGACACCCTATTAAACCCCCCTTAACCAACACGAAGGAAGAAGGGTAAGAAAAACATAAAAAACTTCACATTTTATTTTCAGAGACCAAAATCACATAATTATTAAATTCAAACCACATGCCTTTATTATGTTTCAAACTTCATTATGAGAATCTCCCAACTGGGGTTACAAGGCCTCAACAAAATTACATAACACAAATTACATAACATAAACAAGAAAGTAAATAAGGTCTTCCACCTTGGTGTTCCCACCTAACGCCCGTAGGTTCCTATAAAGAAAACAACATGGTAGGAGGGGTGAGCAACCACAACCCGAAGGGATCATGTCTCCCCAACCCATCCCATGCACCCGATATCTACATGCCTTGTGTACAAGTGCGTCGTGTCGTGATACAATTATTCCACCTAGATATAGTTACGGGCTATGACAAAGAAACACAATCATACATGGGCTGGTACATAAACAACTTCCGGCCCCACCGGGTTCCACAAACAGTCCCGGCTTCCCGCCCACCGGGTTCCACAAAACTCCCCCCCACCTTCCACCCCACCGGGTTCCACAAAACAGTCCCAGGCTTCCACAACCACCGGGTTCCACAAAACAGTCCGGGCTTCCATGCCCACCGGGTTCCACAAAACAGTCCCGGCTTCCACAGCCACCGGGTGTACAAGCAAACACGCAAAGCACACATGGCCATACAGGCATAACATCAAACACTTAGTATGCTTAGTCACACAGGAATAACATCGAACACTTAGCATGCATATATCCACAAGCTCATAAACTCAACCCACACAAACATAATCTAACACACCGGACGTGCGTGGCCTCACAATGCATTACCTCAAACACATAACATGCACAGCCTCACAGGCTTTACCTCAAACACATAACATGCACAACCTCACAGGCATAATGTCAAACACATAACATGCACGACCTCACAGGCATAATGTCAAACACATAACATGCACAAACCACCCAACCTCGTAAATCACACCAATACGCCATCGAAGGCCGACATCCATATAGGAGGTCACACCTATATGGATTACATATGTATATATAAACAGATACGACCCGAGAACCGCCCTAGGACCCTAGGACAGAGGAGGGATTAGGAAGAAACAGAACCCCTACCTTAAAGCGCCTCTTCCTTGCTCCCGCGCCAAACGCTGTCCTCCCCACGCAAGATGCTCCGGCAAACAACCAGCAACTCCCCTTCCCTCTCTCTCTCTAGCTCTCTCTCTCTCTCACGCAGCACGGGCAGCAAAGGAACACAAGAACCCTAAACTCAAACTCAAGCCCTCCTTATATAGACACCATCCACATCAAAACGACGTAGTTTTGATTAAGTAAACCCAGGGATCAAAACGACGTAGTTTTGATCACACAAGTTAGCACCTTTCCGCACCCATATAGGCCAAAATACTCGAATTTCAACATGGTCCTTTGGAGAAAGATCATTAGAATGACAAAACCAAGGGAACCATGCAAAAATACACTCGCACGCCAATTTGCACGCCAATTCCCCAATTGGCGTGCAGCTCCAAATGCACTCAAACTTCACCACAAGTCTCCTTGCATCTTGTAGAGGCCTCGAGGAGCAAAAATATGCTTGCACGTGAAATGGGTGAATTCACGTTCAGCTCCAAATGCTCTGAAATTTCTGTGGTAGATAGAGGACCTCATTCTAAGAAACTTTTGTTCTTGCACGCCAATTGTTTGAGGCCATCTACTAGGTCAAAAGTGAGCTCCAAGATCAGCCAAAACAACCTTAAAACCCGCCGTGAACGCATAAGATCTTCCTAGGGCATAAATGTACGCTATCGCTTGGCACATGCACCTCTCAAAAGTCCCCTCTTGGGCTCATCTCTTACCTTAAACTTGTGTACCAACATCCAAGGTGTTTGTGGTTAACTCCTTACACACGGGTAACACACGGGTCATTACATCCTCTCCCCCTTAAGACTTTTCGTCCTCGAAAAGAAATGACATACGAGGAAAACAAACACAAGCTACCCATTTGCCACACGGCGAGCTACAACACCCAAATGGGTCATACACCGCACATTGTACACAACAAGCACATAACATAGTGCCACCACAACCCATAACCACATGCATCACAATCTATGGAAACACATCCACATGTCACAAATATCCATCACAAGCACATTTCACTAACACATTCAATATAAATTAAAGTCAAAAGTCCAAAGGAAATACAAATACACCAGCCAACAGCCACCCCGCCACCCTTAAGATTGTTCGTCCTCGAACAACGTCAGGTTGCTCACGCAACAAGGTTCCGCGTTTCCATATTTCCTCCATAGGACGTGTCGTCCGCGAAAAGACAATACACTTTCCATAATGCACATGCTGATGCACATCATCCACAACCATTCACATACCCGCGAATGAAGATATCACACAATAACACACATGAAGGCACGTACCCACGGCACCCAATACAACACGGCATGATAAGGAAACACATATTCTAATCTCACCAACAACCCTTGTTCTCCTCACCTAACACATGTCACAAGTATTCACGTCACGACGGTGTACGACATATACGCCACCCTCAACACGTACGTTTAACAAATCACATAAGTCACGGACCAACTCACATCATAAACACCACTACAAGGAACAAGGCATAAACAAAACACTACTACACGTTTAACGTTCCACCGCCCGGCCGCCAATACCATACAAACGCAGCCGTTGGGAGTTTCCTCACACCCGTCCCACCTTTAGACTTTTCGTCCCCGAAAAGGGAAACCAAATAGTACACAACGCGATAAGATCAAAGCAACACATAAGGCAGTCGTTACCACAAATGTTGGAGATGCCAACTCGCGGCACGATGGGACCAACACTCCACAACGTAAAATACCCAACAATTGGGATTTGAAGTCAACGCAGCCGCAGCCCATAGGTAGACCTCACCCTAACAGCAAGCACAATGAGGTCACAATGAAACACAAACAAATAGGATAGCATTATGCAAACCACAATCACATTCCCACACAGGGAGCTCACCTCAGCAGCACCATCATCACTGCGAAAACAACCTCACTCAAGCGAGGAACATTGAAACCCCACCAACGCCAATGGTGACGCAGAACGGAGTACAAGCCTAGACATAGAAACACGAGAATGGAGTGTGCCCTTAACCACTTGGTTGCGATCAACCTGGCGCCCAATGAAGTCCAAGGATGCACTAAAAACAGTAAATGCAGCACCACACACACAACCATGGTAAGACCAAAATCCACCATCCGACTATCACCTGTCACCGACCGTGAGGATCGACTAAAAGAAGTCTATGAACCAGAACACTACACTATAACGCTGGACACTTCGGGCTAGCATCCTTGATCACGGTTAAACAGGGATCCGTCAAGGTCCCACACAGCCTTCACAACCGAGGCTTACCGTACAGCCCAAGAGATAATGCCTTACCAAGCCAGCAGACGGACCACACGATAGAATTCCTTGACGCCGAGTAGCCGTGAACAACATAGTCCTCCCCACACCGAAAACTCTCCTATATGCAACCCGACCACAATGGAATCCTCTATGTCACCACGCACAGTCACAAGAAAATCCCTTGCCTCCAAGACATACTCCACCTCATGGCCCACCAACTCCACTATATCAACTATTACGTTTTATCTCGACACACCAGCAAAACACTCAAATGGACCAAGAAATACTCAGGCTCTAGCCGCAGCTTAATATGGTGATCGCAATTCCTCCTGGGTAGCCCAAGAAACGAGACATGTAAACTCCTTATTCAGGACATTCACGTAGCTCCCAAACACACCAACACTTTGATGGCGCGGACCATCTCACTTGCCGCATCAAAACACACACGAAAGACTTTCAAGAAGAACATATGTAGCATGAGGACCCCATGATGGCCGCAGGACACAAGTCTCCCCAAAGGGGTAGCATTAATACCCCTTACAAGCAAAACTCACATCCGACTCCATTTAGTGAATCACAACGCATCAATACTTTCACACTTTAACGTAGCATGCCATCACATGTGACAAGGAATAACATCAACATTACACATAACACCCCTCTTCATCCCACACCGCACATAATATGCGCATGCATCACCTCTTACTCCTCTCGCATATGAATGCCACGAGGCCCACACATAAGAACTTTGCTACTCCTTTAGTACATATGTAACACACACAACAAAACAAAGCAACCACAACACACGAAATAAACTACCGTGTAGAACACATGTAAGAGAGGACATACTAGTCCCCACCTCCTTGCCTCTTTTAAGCCTATTACCCACACGACATGGATTAACGGAATGGTCCTACCACCAGGAATACATCCCCAACCCCTCGGAAGATGTCTCCAAATTATGGGGAAAAACCCAAACAAGGCCTGCCCAATCTCACTCGCTTGCTTGCCCCGACCGATTGGGTTCACCGGGCACGATCCTATAAACTTACTCATAACCTAGTTCCGGAACTCATCACATTTTTATACATACGCAAACCCATTTCACCACATATCCTATGAACATTACCCAAGGTCTTTCACACACCACCAGCATGACACGTGGTCAATGTTTGGCCGCCCAAGAATTTGCAGCCATTTCCATAGGACACCCATAAGAATCTTAAAACCACATACCACTCTCGCCAATCAATTTAGATTTCAATGACTCAAGGGGTGGGTTATACTAGTGGCAAGTTCCTCCCTCAACCTTGACACTTGGAAAGGTTACCAAAAGAACATCCTTCTTAAGTAAAGACATCTACGTAAACCTCTACTCACAAGAAAACACATTTCTATTACTCAAGGTTGCCACAACGGGGTCACACACTACCCACAAGCCACTAACTCATGCCTCCAGCCTCCTAGGCTAGCTAGGCAGAGGTAATCTCACCTACGCTAGAGTATTAGGGGTAACACAAGAACATTTATTACTTTCCTCACACACGGGCGCCCAAAATTGACTACTACACAAAGATACGATTAACACTTTAGACCATATTAAAACCACCAACTCTTTCCAACAACCGTTTATAACCATTAGTAATTTATTAGTCTTTTGGTATCATATATATATTTTTATTTATTTTACTCATTTATTCTCTAGTAGGTCCCCAACTACGTCCATCCAAAATGGTAACTCAAACGACCTTCTAAGCCTCACCCAACACAAAACAGTGGCCCAAGAGCCCACCCAACAAAAATTAGTGGCTAGAAACGCAACAATCAAAGGTTCACCCAGCCTCACCTAATCCAAAGACGAGACTTAACCGATCACTATCATTAAAGGAATATGCTACCACCACTAAACAAGAATCTTAACATGCGAGAATCAAAATCGTACCCTTGACTAAGGAAAGTTCTGCCATGCTCTCCTCCTAGCCTCACTTGAATTTTGCTTTGTCCCTAGCTCGTTGAGCCGTCTTCTAGCACCATGACTTGCTTCACCAAAACAGGCCGTCTGGAGATGTCCTACTTTTCCATAGACGCAACACTAGTACTTCTTCCTGCCATACTCTCTTCCAATGTCCCGGTTGTCCACCGCAAGAACAACCCCTTTGGGAAACCGGTCTCTACCTCTTGAGCCCCTTTCGCTGATCAGGACAACTATGCTTCAATTAATCTTCACCCAAGATCCCCCCCGATGATGTGGGTTGATAGCTCTCGACGTACCTCGCTCTTAATCGGTTGTCGAATCTAATCCTTCAACTCTTAAATTACCAGGCTTAAGATGCCAACCTCTCGCCATGATTATATCATTACTTACATCCTGCAGCCTCTCCCACTTGCCTGCACTGGGGGCAGGCTTCTTTGCTACCTCAATAGTTGTACCGGTCACAATTTTCAGGAGACATTGGCTCCACGAAAAGGCAGCGCTCTAAGTTATCACTCAATGATCTCAACAATCGCGAGACCGCTACCGACTAAGCAACTTAAGCTATAACACGCATTATTACCACACAAGTCTATAGGTTCACATTTAACAGACTATACCAATTTTACATTCCATTGCATTGCTCATAACCTCGTTTATTGCACACCATACCAAACAAATCACATGCTCCATCACGAACACCAACATTATTACATGTTTAATTTAATGTCTTTATTTATTTATTTATTTCTTTATTATTATTATTTTATTTTGTTGACGAGCCCACAAGCCACAAGTTCCCAAGCACACGCTTCAATTCCACAATTTCCTTTCCTTGCTTTCATGCTCGAATCATCACAAAATTTCGTAGTTGCACAATTGAAACTTTATCACGTTCAAACCATTTATCCATACAATTACACACACTGCACACATTTCAGTTCTCATTAAACCACATTGCACAAACAGCAATTCCACAAGCACACAGCTCAAGTTGTCATAAAATCAGAGTTAATCAGAGTTGCACAATTTAAAACATGTTCTTCATATTTTCTCTCACATGCTTTATCTCGGTTACCCACACAATCACACAAAGACAACAAATGCAACTAGTGCCCTAATGCCAATGCATGCAAATCCTACCTCAGTCCTGGACTACCCTAAGTACACCTTAGAGGCTCAAAGAGGACCGTGTTGATCAGGCACGTCCCTCCAGGTTCCTCCAAAGGACTCAAGATAACCAGATCCGCCCATTACCCTAGGCCAACTAGACCATGCTCTGATACCATATTGTCACGCCCCGGATTTCCAACCCGAGGAAACCGGTACGTGACTCCCCTTTTTACCCACACGGAGGGCAAAGGGGTAGGATACAACATACACTTCACATTTTATTTTCAGAGACCAAAATCACATAATTATTAAATTCAAACCACATGCCTTTATTATGTTTCAAACTTCATTACGGAATCTCCCTACTGGGGTTACAAGGCCTCAACAAAATTACATAACACAAATTACATAACATAAACAGGAAAGTAAATAAGGTCTTCCACCTTGGTGTTCCCACCTAACGCCTGTAGGTTCCTGTAAAGAAAACAACATGGTAGGAGGGGTGAGCAACCACAACCAAGTAGGGATCATGTCTCCCCAACCCATCCCATGCACCCGATATCTACATGCCTTGTGTACAAGTGCGCGTGTCGTGATACAATTATTCCACCGGATATAGTTACGGGCTATGACAAGAAACACAATCATACATGGGCTGGTACATAAACATCCCGGGCTTCCACACACCACCGGGTTCCACAAAACAGTCCCGGGCTTCCACCACCCACCGGGTTCCACAAAACAGTCCCTGGCTTCCACGGCCACCGGGTTCCACAAAAACAGTCCCTGGCTTCCACGCCCACCTGGGTTCCACAAAACAGCCCGGGCTTCCACGGCCACCGGGTGTACAAGCAAACACGCAAAGACACATGGCCATACAGGCATAACATCAAACACTTAGTATGCTTAGTCACACAGGAATAACATCGAACACTTAGCATGCATATATCCACAAGCTCATAAACTCAGCCACACAAACATAATCTAACACACCGGACGTGCGTGGCCTCACAGCATTACCTCAAACACATAACATGCACGGCCTCACAGGCTTTACCTCAAACACATAACATGCACGGCCTCACAGGCATAATGTCAAACACATAACATGCACGGCCTCACAGGCATAATGTCAAACACATAACATGCACAAACCACCCAACCTCGTAAATCACACCAATACGCCATCGAAGGCCGACATCCATATAGGAGGTCACACCTATATGGATTACATATGTATATATAAACAGATATGACCCTGAAACCGCCCTAGGACCCTAGGACAGAGGAGGGATTAGGAAGAAACAGAACCCCTACCTTAAAGCAGCCTCTTCCTTGCTCCCGCGCCAAACGCTGTCCTCCCCACGCAAGATGCTCCGGCAAGAACCAAAGAACTCCCCTTCCCTCTCTCTCTCTAGCTCTCTCTCTCTCAGCGGAATGCGCAAGAAAGGAACACAAGAACCCTAAACTCAAACTCAAGCCCTCCTTATATAGACACCATCCACATCAAAACGACGTAGTTTTGATTAAGTAAACCCAGGATCAAAACGACGTAGTTTTGATCACACAAGTTAGCACCTTTCCGCACCCATATAAGGCCAAAATACTCGGAATTTCAACATGGTCCTTTGGAGAAAGATCATTAGAATGACAAAACCAAGGGAACCATGCAAAAATACACCCGCACGCCAATTTGCACGCCAATTCCCCAATTGGCGTGCAGCTCCAAATGCACTCAAACTTCACCACAAGTCTCCTTGCATCTTGTAGAGGCCTTGAGGAGCAAAAATATGCTTGCACGTGAAATGGGTGAATTCACGTTCAGCTCCAAATGCTCTGAAATTTCTGTGGTAGATAGAGGACCTCATTCTAAGAAACTTTTGTTCTTGCACGCCAATTGTTTGAGGCCATCTACTAGGTCAAAAGTGAGCTCCAAGATCAGCCAAAACAAACTTAAAACCGCCCTGAGAACGCATAAGATCTTCCTAGGGCATAAATGTACGCTATCGCTTGGCACATGCACCTCTCAAAAGTCCCCTCTTGGGCTCATCTCTTACCTTAAACTTGTGTACCAACATCCAAGGTGTTTGTGGTTAACTCCTTACACACGGGTAACACACGGGTCATTACATCCTCTCCCCCTTAAGACTTTTCGTCCTCGAAAAGAAATGACATACGAGGAAAACAAACACAAGCTACCCATTTGCCACACGGCGAGCTACAACACCCAAATGGGTCATACACCGCACATTGTACACAATAAGCACATAACATAGTGCCACCACAATCCATAACCACATGCATCACAATCTATGGAAACACATCCACATGTCACAAATATCCATCACAAGCACATTTCACTAACACATTCAATATAAATTAAAGTCAAAAGTCCAAAGGAAATACAAATACACCAGCCAACAGCCACCCCGCCACCCTTAAGATTGTTCGTCCTCGAACAACGTCAGGTTGCTCACGCAGAAGGTTCCGCGTTTCCATATTTCCTCCATAGGACGTGTCGTCCGCGAAAAGACAATACACTTTCCATAATGCACATGCTGATGCACATCATCCACAACCATTCACATACCCACGAATGAAGATATCACACAATAACACACATGAAGGCACGTACCCACGGACCCAATACAACACAAGCATGATAAGGAAACACATATTCTAATCTCACCAACAACCCTTGTTCTCCTCACCTAACACATGTCACAAGTATTCACGTCACGACGGTGTACGACATATACGCCACCCTCAACACGTACGTTTAACAAATCACATAAGTCACGGACCAACTCACATCATAAACACCACTACAAGGAACAAGGCATAAACAAAACACTACTACACGTTTAACGTTCCACCGCCCTGACCGCCAATACCATACAAACGCGGCCGTTGGGAGTTTCCTCACACCCGTCCCACCTTTAGACTTTTCGTCCCCGAAAAGGGAAACCAAATAGTACACAACACGATAAGATCAAAGCAACACATAAGGCGGTCGTTACCACAAATGTTGGAGATGCCAACTCGCGGCACGATGGGACCAACACTCCACAACGTAAAATACCCAACAATTGGGATTTGAAGTCAACGCACCGCAGCCCATAGGTAGACCTCACCCTAACAAGCAAGCACAATGAGGTCACAATGAAACACAAACAAATAGGATAGCATTATGCAAACCACAATCACATTCCCACACAGGAGCTCACCTCAAGCAAGACCATCATCATCACGAAAACAACCTCACTCAAGCGAGGAACATTGAAACCCCACCAACGCCAATGGTGACGCAGAACGGAGTACAAGCCTAGACATAGAAACACGAGAATGGAGTGTGCCCTTAACCACTTGGTTGCAGCCAACCTGGCGCCCAACGAAGTCCAAGGATGCACTAAAAACAAGAATGCAAAGACCACACACACAACCATGGTAAGACCAAAATCCACCATCCGACTATCACCCGTCACCGACCGTGAGGATCGACTAAAAGAAGTCTATGAACCGAACACTACACTATAACGCCTCTGGACACTTCGGGCTAGCATCCTTGATCACGGCTAAACAGGGATCCGTCAAGGTCCCACACTGCCTTCACAACCGAGGCTTACCGTACAGCCCAAGAGATAATGCCTTACCAAGCCAGCAGACGGACCACACGATAGAATTCCTTGACGCCGAGTAGTGTGAACAACATAGTCCTCCCCACACCGAAAACTCTCCTATATGCAACCCGACCACAATGGAATCCTCTATGTCACCACGCACAAGTCACAAGAAAATCCCTTGCCTCCAAGACATACTCCACCTCATGGCCCACCAACTCCACTATATCAACTATTACGTTTTATCTCGACACACCAGCAAAACACTCAAATGGACCAAGAAATACTCAGGGCTCTAGCCGCAGCCTTAATATGGTGACCGCAATTCCTCCGGGTAGGCCCAAGAAACGAGACATGTAAACTCCTTATTCAGGACATTCACGTAGCTCCCAAACACACCAACACTTTGATGGCGCGGACCATCTCACTTGCCGCATCAAAACACACACGAAAGACTTTCAAGAAGAACATATGTAGCATGAGGACCCCATGATGGCCGCAGGACACAAGTCTCCCCCAAAGGGGTAGCATTAATACCCCTTACAAGCAAAACTCACATCCGACTCCATTTAGTGAATCACAACGCATCAATACTTTCACACTTTAACGTAGCATGCCATCACATGTGACAAGGAATAACATCAACATTACACATAACACCCCTCTTCATCCCACACCGCACATAATATGCGCATGCATCACCTCTTACTCCTCTCGCATATGAATGCCACGAGGCCCACACATAAGAACTTTGCTACTCCTTTAGTACATATGTAACACACACAACAAAACAAAGCAACCACAACACACGAAATAAACTACCGTGTAGAACACATGTAAGAGAGGACATACTAGTCCCCACCTCCTTGCCTCTTTTAAGCCTATTACCCACACGACATGGATTAACGGAATGGTCCTACCACCAGGAATACATCCCCAACCCCTCGGAAGATGTCTCCAAATTATGGGGAAAAACCCAAACAAGGCCTGCCCAATCTCACTCGCTTGCTGCTTGCGACCGATTGGGTTCACCGGGCACGATCCTATAAACTTACTCATAACCTAGTTCCGGAACTCATCACATTTTTATACATACGCAAACCCATTTCACCACATATCCTATGAACATTACCCAAGGTCTTTCACACACCACCAGCATGACACGTGGTCAATGTTTGGCCGCCCAAGAATTTGCAGCCATTTCCATAGGACACCCATAAGAATCTTAAAACCACATACCACTCTCGCCAATCAATTTAGATTTCAATGACTCAAGGGGTGGGTTATACTAGTGGCAAGTTCCTCCCTCAACCTTGACACTTGGAAAGGTTACCAAAAGAACATCCTTCTTAAGTAAAGACATCTACGAAAACCTCTACTCACAAGAAAAACACATTTCTATTACTCAAGGTTGCCACAGCGGGGTCACACACTACCCACAAGCCACTAACTCATGCCTCCAGCCTCCTAGGCTAGCTAGGCCCGAGGTAATCTCACCTACGCTAGAGTATTAGGGGTAACACAGGAACATTTATTACTTTCCTCACACACGGGCGCCCAAAATTGACTACTACACAAAGATACGATTAACACTTTAGACCATATTAAAACCACCAACTCTTTCCAACAACCGTTTATAACCATTAGTAATTTATTAGTCTTTTGGTATCATATATATATTTTTATTTATTTTACTCATTTATTCTCTAGTAGGTCCCCAACTACGTCCATCCAAAATGGTAACTCAAACGACCTTCTAAGCCTCACCCAACACAAAACAGTGGCCCAAGAGCCCACCCAAACAAAAATTAGTGGCTAGAAACGCAACAATCAAAGGTTCACCTGACCTCACCTAATCCAAAGACGAGACTTAACCGATCACTATCATTAAAGGAATATGCTACCACCACTAAACAAGAATCTTAACATGCGAGAATCAAAATCGTACCCTTGACTAAGGAAAGTTCGCCATGCTCTCCTCCTAGCCTCACTTGAATTTTGCTTTGTCCCTAGCTCGTTGAGCCGTCTTCTAGCACCATGACTTGCTTCACCAAAACAGGCTGTCTGGAGATGTCCTACTTTTCCATAGACGCAACACTAGTACTTCTTCCCCGCCATACTCTCTTCCAATGTCCCGGTTGTCCACCGCAAGAACAACCCCTTTGGGAAACCGGTCTCTACCTCTTGAGCCCCTTTTCGCCGATCAGACAACTATGCTTCAATTAATCTTCACCCAAGATCCCCCCCGATGATGTGGGTTGATAGCTCTCGACGTACCTCGCTCTTAATCGCTTGTCGAATCTAATCCTTCAACTCTTAAATTACCAGGCTTAAGATGCCAACCCTCGCCATGATTATATCATTACTTACATCCTGCAGCCTCTCCCACTTGCCCCGGCTGGGGGGCGGGCTTCTTTGCTACCTCAATAGTTGTACCGGTCACAATTTTCGAGACATTGGCTCCACGAAAAGGCAGCGCTCTAAGTTATCACTCAATGATCTCAACAATCGCGAGACCGCTACCGACTAAGCAACTTAAGCTATAACACGCATTATTACCACACAAGTCTATAGGTTCACATTTAACAGACTATACCAATTTTACATTCCATTGCATTGCTCATAACCTCGTTTATTGCACACCATACCAAACAAATCACATGCTCCATCACGTAACACCAACATTATTACATGTTTAATTTAATGTCTTTATTTATTTATTTATTTCTTTATTATTATTATTTTATTTTGTTGACAGCCCACAAGCCACAAGTTCCCAAGCACACAGCTTCAATTCCACAATTTCCTTTCCTTGCTTTCATGCTCGAATCATCACAAAATTTCAGAGTTGCACAATTGAAACTTTATCACGTTCAAACCATTTATCCATACAATTACACACACTGCACACATTTCAGTTCTCATTAAACCACATTGCACAAACAGCAATTCCACAAGCACACAGCTCAAGTTGTCATAAAATCATAGTTAATCATAGTTGCACAATTTAAAACATGTTCTTCATATTTTCTCTCACATGCTTTATCTCGGTTACCCACACAATCACACAAAGACAACAAATGCAACTAGTGCCCTAATGCCAATGCATGCAAATCCTACCTCGGGTCCGGACTACCCTAAGTACACCTTAGAGGCTCAAAGAGGACCGTGTTGATCAGGCACGTCCCTCCAGGTTCCTCCAAAGGACTCAAGATAACCAGATCCGCCCATTACCCTAGGCCAACTAGACCATGCTCGATACCATATTGTCACGCCCGGATTTCCAACCCGAGGAAACCGGTACGTGACTCCCCTTTTTACCCACACGGAGGGCAAAGGGGTAGGATACAACATACACTTCACATTTTATTTTCAGAGACCAAAATCACATAATTATTAAATTCAAACCACATGCCTTTATTATGTTTCAAACTTCATTACGTAATCTCCCTTTGGGGTTACAAGGCCTCAACAAAATTACATAACACAAATTACATAACATAAACAGTAAAGTAAATAAGGTCTTCCACCTTGGTGTTCCCACCTAACGCCCGTAGGTTCCTGTAAAGAAAACAACATGGTAGGAGGGGTGAGCAACCACAACTCGAGGGATCATGTCTCCCCAACCCATCCCATGCACCCGATATCTACATGCCTTGTGTACAAGTGTCGTGTCGTGATACAATTATTCCACCAGGATATAGTTACGGGCTATGATAAGAAACACAATCATACATGGGCTGGTACATAACCTTAACAAACAGTCCTGGGCTTCCACACCACCGGGTTCCACAAAACAGTCCCGGCTTCCACGACCCACCGGGTTCCACAAAACAGTCCCGGGCTTCCACACCACCGGGTTCCACAAAACAGTCCTGGCTTCCACACCACCGGGTTCCACAAAACAGTCCCGGCTTCCACGCCCACCGGGTGTACAAGCAAACACGCAAGACACATGGCCATACAGGCATAACATCAAACACTTAGTATGCTTAGTCACACAGAATAACATCGAACACTTAGCATGCATATATCCACAAGCTCATAAACTCGCCCACACAAACATAATCTAACACACCGGACGTGCGTGGCCTCACAGGCATTACCTCAAACACATAACATGCACGACCTCACAGGCTTTACCTCAAACACATAACATGCACACACCCTCACAGGCATAATGTCAAACACATAACATGCACCCCTCACAGGCATAATGTCAAACACATAACATGCACAAACCACCCAACCTCGTAAATCACACCAATACGCCATCGAAGGCCGACATCCATATAGGAGGTCACACCTATATGGATTACATATGTATATATAAACAGATACGGCCCGGAACCGCCCTAGGACCCTAGGACGGAGGAGGGATTAGGAAGAACAGAACCCCTACCTTAAAGCAACTCTTCCTTGCTCCCGCGCCAAACGCTGTCCTCCCCACGCAAGATGCTCCCAAGAAGAACCAGCAACTCCCCTTCCCTCTCTCTCTCTAGCTCTCTCTCTCTCGGGCAGCAGTGCAGCAAAGGAACACAAGAACCCTAAACTCAAACTCAAGCCCTCCTTATATAGACACCATCCACATCAAAACGACGTAGTTTTGATTAAGTAAACCCAGGATCAAAACGACGTAGTTTTGATCACACAAGTTAGCACCTTTCCGCACCCATATAGGCCAAAATACTCGAATTTCAACATGGTCCTTTGGAGAAAGATCATTAGAATGACAAAACCAAGGGAACCATGCAAAAATACACCCGCACGCCAATTTGCACGCCAATTCCCCAATTGGCGTGCAGCTCCAAATGCACTCAAACTTCACCACAAGTCTCCTTGCATCTTGTAGAGGCTCGAGGAGCAAAAATATGCTTGCACGTGAAATGGGTGAATTCACGTTCAGCTCCAAATGCTCTGAAATTTCTGTGGTAGATAGAGGACCTCATTCTAAGAAACTTTTGTTCTTGCACGCCAATTGTTTGAGGCCATCTACTAGGTCAAAAGTGAGCTCCAAGATCAGCCAAAAACACTTAAAACCGCCTCAGAACGCATAAAGATCTTCCTAGGGCATAAATGTACGCTATCGCTTGGCACATGCACCTCTCAAAAGTCCCCTCTTGGGCTCATCTCTTACCTTAAACTTGTGTACCAACATCCAAGGTGTTTGTGGTTAACTCCTTACACACGGGTAACACCATTACACACGGGTAACACACTTGGAAACCACCACAAACCACCATCCAAGAAAAGCTTAATCGGTTCAAGAGGAACAAAGTGTGGACGTTAGTGCCAAGGCCTAGGTCACAACAAGTCATTGGAGTTAAATGGGTGCTCCGGAACAAACTAGATATTGATGGAATAGTAATCCGGAACAAAGCTTGATTGGTAGCCAAAGGATATCGTCAAGAAGAAGGCATTGATTATGACGAAACCTTTGCTCCAAAGAGCTAGACTTGAGGCGATCTGAATGTTCCTAGCATGTGCATGATATGAAAACTTTATAGTTTATCAAATGGACGTCAAGAGCGCTTTTCTTAATGGAGATCTTCAAGAGGAGGTTTATGTTGAACAACTTGCTCAAACACAACTTTGGAAAAGGGAAGATAGACACCACATTATTACTACGTAAAGAGAAGGGACATTCTCCGATCGTACAAATCTATGTTGATGACATTATTTTCGGATCATTTAATCCGAAGCTTTGCGGGTTGATAATCGGGCAAATTTGAAATGAGCATGATGGGAGAATTATCCTACTTCCTCGGAATTGAAGTCAAACAATTGAAGAAAGGAATATTCATCAACCAAGCTAAGTACACACGTGAATTAATCAAAAAGTTTGGTATGGAAGGTTCATCTCCCACAAAGACTCCCATGCCGATCCAATGCCAAGTTAGATCCTCATGCCGATGGAAAATCAATGAATGTGACTGAATACGAGGGATAATAAGATCATTGTTGTACCTTACAAAAGTCGCTTGGATATTATGTCCCCAACTTGCATTTGTGCAAAATATCAGGCGAATCCCAAAGAGTCACACATGGTTCATGTCAAACGGACATTACGGTATCTTAAAAGGACGTGAATTTGGGACTTTGGTATCCAAAGGAGTCCAACTTCTCGTATTCGGATATTCGAGATGCTGATTTTGCCGGTGTCGCATAGGCAAAAGAGCACTAGTGGTACTTCTCGGTCCTTGGAAACAAATTGATTTCATGGTTCAAGAAGAAGCAGAATTTCATACCAACCTCTATCCCTGAGGCGAATATATAGCCTTCGGAGTTGTCAGCAGCTTCTCTGGATGCAAAGTCAACTTACTAACCAAGGTTTTAACATGACATCATTCCATTATCTTGCGACAACACCGGTGCGATTGCAATCAGCAACAATCCTGTCATGCACCCAAAGACGAAGAACATTGAAGTCGGTATCACTTATCCGAGATCATGTTCTCAAAAAGCATATATCTCTCGAATATGTTGCTATGGATGTTCAACTCACAGACATACTCACCAAGCCCCTACCTGATGCAAGATTTTTTGAACTACTCCTCAAATTCGGTATGCTTGACCTATCCGCATAACTTCTAATTTATTCATTCAATAGTATTTCTTTCAGAACATGCATCGTGTTTCATGATGAGCGTTAGACACTTACCGTTCTTACTGCTGTTCATTTTTACTTGTGTCATGCATAGTGTTCTGATAATTTTCTCATACTTTCATATGGGAGGATGCTTGCGTTTCCCAACTGAAGTTGCTTAAGCTAACAAAATTAAAGATATATGAATAAAACCTCCTTAGGATTTCATGATTCCAATTTTCACTTATCACCACATGTTCAACGCTTTTTCATATTGATTGCACTATTAACATGCCTAGTTGATGAAATGAAATGGGTTAGCTGGAATGCCTAATGGATGAAAAATACAAATTGCAGTCTAATCAGCTTCTAAAGTGGAGTTTCCTAAAAGGATAGACAACGATTTCTCATGATCTAAATTATTAAGCGAGAAATGTCCATTGAGAGGATCGCATGATCTAAGGGGGAGAAAATGTTTATCTATTAGCCAAGTAATACCCCCCTTATATGTCTCATGACCTCTTTCCTGGCTCTCTATCTAAGGGGGAGTCTATCACCGAAAGGATCGCACGATTTAAGAAGGAGCAAAAGCTTCATTTATTACTTTATGTAATGACCCCGATATGTCTCGGATGCTCTTCCCTCTAAACCCTCACTTTTGGATCCTGGGCCGTGCATGGATTGTTGAATTGGAATTATGACATGATTGAATGTTTTTGTTTCTTCAACTATGCATTTTAATATAATAATCAATTGATTGTGTCCGGCATGTGTTCTTTAATTCATCCTCACTCATGAATCTTAAGTTAAACTTCGTATAGATTTAATTAATCTTAGATACGTCGTTCGGCATGACGGTTTAGCTATGTTGACTAATATGAACTTATGTGTTTCTTATCCGACATATGCTTTGATTTCAGTAAAAATGATCCTTAACTCATATGTATGTGTCTCGTTTCATTTTTAATGCATAAGTTCTTTGTTTTTCATTAGTTCGGATTATCTTGTTCTTATTTAGAATATCTGTTTACATATCTGTACTAATCTCAACTGTAAGCTTTTGTTCTTTTTAGTTTATCTTTGTGATGTTATAGGTTTAGATTCTCTTTGCATTTTCACCGATATATATCTTGTCGATGTCTCGGATTTGAAGTGTTGTGGTACTTCTTTTCTCTTCAACTTTAAGACAAGAAAGGAATTTATTTATCTCTTACAAGACCTATTTCTACGAACTCGATCTGCTTTTCATCCGGATATTCTTCTTCGAATTATCGTTACCCCAAGATGAAAGTCAGGTTCCATTCCTCATGACTCTTGGAATTCTCAAATTGCGATAAACAAAGTATTATCTTACATTGCGTATTTTTGAGGAGGGATAATGATGGTCCATTAAATGCAAGTCTCAAGACGGGCAATTAGTCACTTCATTTTCCGGAAGAAGGCCAACAGCTGCCATAAATGCTTGGTTATGCTGCCTCCACGTTATCTCTTTATTCGGAGGCGTGCACCTTTCAAGACTAATAACATCAGATTGTCAGGCGGTTTACTATTCATTTCACTTAAATCCTAGACTCACTGGCATCCATTGACCCGTTATATATATCATAAGCCTTAACACAAAGCGCGACTTATCACTTTCAAATTTCATAGTCGCTCTTCCTTTTCTCAAATACCTAAATTTTGTTTCCCTTCTTGCATCCATTTCAAATGGCACCCAACACCGCTCTCTCCGGTGTTAATCCCGCCATCTAGTCGACTGGAACTCTGTATCCAATCCTCCAGCGTGGTTTCGAAGCTTCGCCACTTTACTTGAAACAAGCCACATCCTAAACCTGGTCTTTGATCCCATCGATCTCCTTATCGACGATATAGTGAGCTCGACCAAGACCATTCGTTGCACCACCGATTCCATCTATTCCACCGTTAGGGGTGAATCCATAGTCATCACCCCAAACATCCTCCACGCCGCTCTCCATCTCCCCTCCGGTCCTCATTAGCGCTCGAACCTAGAGCAAATGGCAGCTTCCATGGGTTACACTTGCAAAGGGAAGGAATATAAGGTGAAGTCAAAATCCCAAGGTCGCTACCGATGTATGGACCATCTTGAGCCGGTGCCTTCTGGCTCGCACAACAGCCCTAGACTCCGTCTGTACGACCTGCTTCTTGCCATGTACGGAGTCTTTGAGGTCTCCCGATGGATTGGGGGACTTTATTGTTCGGCTGGGGAACAACCTAAAGAATTAATCCTTTGGGCAGATACTCAGCATCGTTTTCTAGCACTTGCGTCGTCCCACTTCAACGAACATGGCATCATTCCCTTTCCCCGGGCCTTCTACCTCCATCCATCTTACGCCAGGAATCGACGGCCAGCCGACCCTCTGCTCCTTATCCGCCTCCTCCTGCTCTGGAACAATAGGTAGCTCGGTTGGTGATCCGGCCCAGCCTCACCCCCGAGGTCGGTTCTACCCATCGGCCCTCCAAGATTCGGTCCCTAGCCGCACCTTCCATCTCCCGAGGCTCCCAAGACAACGTTCGCACGGACCCATCCGAGGTTGGGGGCCTTTTCAGCCAAGTTCTCCTCCGGCTAATACTCCGGCCTTCGCTACGGATGTCCCCGCACCCGATTCTCCCGCTATTGTTGCCATTGCTGATCTTTGTTCTTACGGCGATGGTCGATGTCCCTACCTCTCCTCAGGAAGAACCCTTGCCCCTCTTCCTCAACCTCGAGACTACCTCGATCATCTCCCCGCTAACACCATAACGGACCTCTAGTTTTGTTTCAGCCTCAGCCGCACACACCACCATCCCCGATAACGACCTTCGGGTGTATTACACTCGCCACACCAAAACGCCGGAGAAATAATCGTCTGGAACCTGGACCACGGCTTCCTTACTCCATCCTCCATTCCCGACATCCCTTTTGTTGTTACCTTCGGACCAGCCCATGACGCACGGGTTCCTTCCCCGCTAAGGCCGGACCCTCTTCTCTTGGCTTCAGCCATCCCCGTTGTTGACCTCTCTCTAGTCAAAGCGGTTCCAATGCCCTGGATGCCTCCGATGCTCGGGGTGGTCTCCTCGCCGGGCGACCAACCCCTCTCTCCATTCATCACTCCTTTGCTTAACGCACTCTACACCTCTTCATAGGGGGAGTCCTCCAAAGCCCCAAAGTTTGCGCCTGGATGTGCCTCGTTTGCACGGTTCACTCCGACGTCGTGATCTCTGACAACTAGGACCGACACGCCCAAGCCAGAGCGCCCAAATTGCTGCCATGCTGTCATGAGTTAATGCTCTCGAGCGCCCAACTCCTCTGCTCTTTAATCGACTCTTCGACTTCCATCGAGCGGAAGATAGATCTAGTCGCCTCTTTTGTGCACTCACTTGTTTACCTCTTTTGCGGACTTGGCGCACACGATGGCTCGTCGTCCTACCGCTCCTCAACGATCTTCCAAAATGGTAGAGTGCCATCCGATCCTTTGCATCTTCTACACTCCTGCTGGTAGCGGCCTGCATCTACACCTGCCGGGAGTTCCTATCCCCAAACACGGTCGCTTCTCTGGCCAGCTCTTCAAGTGCGGCTCCTCCTTCCGATGTCTCCATCAGTGTGTCACGGACCGAGGCTTATTGTCACGGTCCGGAGCCTCACGGCACATTTTTTTGTAACATATTTAAGTCATTTGTAATGATTGTATAGCTCGTAAAAGAGTTAAGACTTTGTATAGCCATTTGTACTCTCGCACCAACTTGATGTTTCCTGGTGCCAGTTGTAAAAATGTAAATCATATGTAGAACGAGGCTCCAGTGTTGAAACTTGTACTTGACATTTGTGCTAATATAAGTTTTCTTCACTTTCAGGCATTCTCACAACTTCCATAAATCGTTGTCCGTTGTCCCGAACGACTCTAAACATTCACTCAAACTTAAACGGCTTACTTAGTTCGTCAAGTTTCCGCTAAGCGACTAAGTGCCGTGACGAGTTAGCTCGTCGTAAGACTAACTCCGTGACAGGTGGTATCAGAGCAAGTTACGTCCAATCGTAATTTGGTTGGTTGGGAAAAGAGTCGAGACAATGGCACACGAGGAAGGGTTTGCTCACGACGGAGGAACCGCACACGGAGCAACATGGCCGTGGGCGTGAGGAGAAATCCAAGACGATGCTCAAGGATCCCATGGAAGCTCGATTTGCTTACCGGAAGGGAGTCTCATAGCCGTGAACTCCTTGGTCGGGGAACTTAGCGATCAAGTCGACAACTTGATTGCGGAAAATGGAAATCGCTAAGGCCGCTAAGGTCATGATTCGCGAATGCGTCCAATCGTTCGAGGGGCAAATTGAAGCGCTCAACGAGAACTGGGCGACTATGGAAATACGTGGAATGTGAGATCCACGACATCCGTAGGGAGATGGAGACATTCAGCCGACATAGTCCGCAAATGGTGGGAAATGCTGGGCCGAGTGTTACTAGCCGCGACATGGCCTCATGCTAAAAGTTCGAAACCAGCGATGTACAATGGTACTCGAATGCCACCGCGGTGGAGAATTTTCTCGTTTGGCCTGAACAATATTTCGAGGCCATGGGCGTTGTCGATGATGTGGCCCGGATAAGCAACGCCCAATCTTCTTTGGAGCGGCCCAACTATGGTGGCGTCGGACACACCGAGCGGGAGAAGGGACTTTGCGTAATCGATACGTGGGAACAATTCAAAGGAATTACGCAAGCATTTGGTCCCACATAATGCAGACGAAAGTTCGGGGAAACTGCGTCGATTACGGGCACGGGTAGTGTTCAAGACTACATCAAGGAGTTCACTACTCTTATGTCGGAAATCGATAATATGTCCGATTCGATTTCTGTTTTACTCAAGGACGGACCTAAAAGAATGGGCGAGAGTAGAATTGGATCGACGCAATGTGCAAACATTCGATGATGCCATTGTGCCGCCTTGAAATGTTGGTCGCATTACTCGTCCCAATCAAAATTTGCAAAGAAGCCGTACGCGGGAAAAAGTGGGGGAGACAAAAGCGGACCGAAAAAGGAGTTAGCCACAAGGAGAGTGGACATCCAAAAGCCTCGAGCTCAACAAATTACAAACCGAAGTTCTTCGCACGAAGAAAGAGGCACCGAAGCCGTGCTTCATTTGCGACGGGCCGCACTTGGACCGAGATTGTCCGAACCGGCAAGGCGATGAATGCCATCATTGCGAATATAACAAAGAGAAGGGCGAGGAGCCTCAAGCTGACCTCGGAGCCATCCAACACTTGAGCACTCTCTCAAAGCTCTTCTCGCCGAAGGACCAGAAAGAGAAAAATTTACTTATATGCGGACGTATCCGTCCGAGGCCAAATTGTGGCGCAATGCGGGATACGGAGCGACCCACAACTTCATTGATCCGCAAGAGGCCGAATGCCTAGGCCTCAAATTATCCGAGGAAACGCACGATCAGCGGTGAACTTCAGGGGCCAAGCCGGTCCACGGCATAGCAAGGGGCGTTACGGTGAAAATCGGAGATTGGCAGGAAAGCTCGACTTCACCGTCATTCCGATGGACGACTTAAAATGGTGTTGGGACTTGCTTTCTTCTCAAGCGCCGGCGTTTCCCCTTCCGGCGTCCGGTTCCCTTGTGATCCTCGACAATCGAAGATTTGAGTGATCGCACCAAGGCATGCGGAAGTCGAGTGCACCGATAATTTCCGCCATACGGTGTCAAACGGGGACTAGCGGGACCCAAGTTATATGGTTTCGATGAGGGAACTAACGAAGAGGAAGGGTTGGTGACTCCAACATTGCCCGAGCGGGGAAGGTTAAGGAGTTCCAAGACGTTATGCCTCTCGGAGTTACCAAGCGGCCGCCGCCGGCGAGATGTGGATCACCACATCGAATCGGAGCCCTGGCATGAAGCCGCACCATGTCACCTTACCGCATGGCACCCGGAGTAGCGGATCGGAAACAACTCCAGGACCTAATCGAAGCGGCTATGTTCGACCGTGAAGGCCCGGTTTGGCGCCCGGTCATTCCAAAAGAAGAAGGATGGCGGGTTACGAATGTGTATCGACTATCGAGCGTTAAACAAGATCACTATCAATAAATACCCAATACCCTTGATAACCTGACTCGTTCCCACCAACTCGGGAAGGCGAGATATTTTACAAGTTGGATCTCCGATCGGGATATTATCAAGTCCGGATAGCGAAGGGGACGAGCCGAAGACAACATGCATGACGAGATATGGAGCGTCGAATTTTTAGTCATGCCCTTCGGCCTCACCAATGCACCAGCCACTTTCGTACGCTAATGAACAAGGTACTTCATCCGTTCCTTGACAAATTTGTAGTTGTTTATTTGGATGACATTGTTGTATACAAGAACACGCTTTGGGGAGCATATCGCTCACCTAAAGCAAGTCTTCCAAGTCTTTGCGAGAAAATGATCTATATGTCAAGAAGGAGAAGTGCTCATTTGCGAAGCAAGAAGTGGACTTTCTCGACAATCGCATCAAGGACGGGAAACTAATGATGGATCCGAAGGTGCAAGCCATCCAAAATGTGGAGCCCAGACAAAAGTCCCGAGCTACGATCATTCCCTGGGACACGTAAACTACTATCGCGTCGGTTCATTGAGGGTTACTCCGCCATTGCAACACCCTTAACCGACTTGCTAAAGAAGAACCATCCATGGCGCTGGGCGGACGAGTGCCAAGCCTCCTTCGGAGCGATTGAAACAAGCGAGCTCCGAGGAGCCGGACTAGGTGCTGCCCGATTATGACAAACCCTTCAAAGTCCACACGGATGCGTCCGACTATGCCATTGGGAGTCATAATGCGATGGGACACCCTATCGCCTACGAGAGCCGCAAGTTGAACGACAACGAAAGGCGATATACGGTGCAAGACAAGGAAATGACCGCTATTATTCATTGTCTTCGCACATGGCGACATTATCTCGCTTTGGAAGTCGAGCCGTAATCATGACGGACAACATCGCAACAAGCTACTTCCAATCGCAGAAAGCCGAGCCCCAAGCAAGCTCTGGGTGGCAAGACTTCCTGGCCGAATTCGATTACAAACTACAATACAAGCCGGGTAAAGCTAATGTTGTGGCCGACACTAAGCCGGAAAGCGGAGTTAGCGGCCTTGTCTTCCACCAAGCCTGCGGAGGAGCGACTTCCTTGATCGAATCAAGGAAGGAACGACACATGACCCCCGTAGCCAACAACTTGCTTAAGTTGGGCTACCGAAGGAAAGACTTCGTCGGTTTTGGGTTGAAAATGGCGTACTAGTGACAGTTGGCCAACGAGTCTTTGTTCCGAGATGGGGAACTTGGAAAGATGTTATGAAGGAGTGTCACGCATTATGGGCTGGTCACCGGGCGTGGCACCTAACACCGGCCCTCATCAATATTTATTATTATTGGCCACAAATGCAAGATGACGTTGAGGCGTACGTGAAGACTTGTCTTGTTTGCAGTAAGATAAGATTGAGCAACAACAACTGCGGGACTTTTGGAACCTTTGCTTGATTCCGAGAGACCGTGGGAAAGCGTCTCAATGGATTTCATCGTGGCCTTACCCAAGTCCCACGGATTTGGGAGCATCCTGGTGGTGGTGGATCGATTTAGCAAGTACGCCACATTCATTCCAACATCACCGGATTGCAAAGTTGATGAAGGACTCACCTATTTTTCAAAAATGTGGTGAAGTTATGGGGAGTTCCGAAAAGCATCATCGATGATCGAGATCCCCGCTTCACCGGGAAATTTTGGCGCGAGTTGTTGAAGTTGTTGGGACGGAGCTGAATTTTTCCACAAGTTTTCATCCTCAAACAGACGGCCGGACGGAGCGCATCAACGCCCTTCGGAGCAATATTTGCGAGATTATGTGAGTGCCCATCGAGACCGGGCAAAGTTGCTCGATGTTGCTCGTTTTTCTTATAATCTCCAACGGAGCGAAGCGACAGGAAGAGCCCGTTCAAAATTGTCACGGGGCAACAACCACTTACTCCAAGTGCCGTTGTCTCGCCATACACCGGTAATAATCCCACCGCTTACAAAGTCGCGAAAGAGTGGCTGAAGAGTCGGACATTACGAGGGCGTGTCTTGATAAGGCTGCCAAGCGGATGAAGAAATGGGCCGACGCCAAGCGACGTCGAAGGAGTTCGCGGTAGGAGACAAAGTCATGGTGAAGTTACTCCCCAAACCAATTCAAGTCTCTCCGCCAAGTGCACAAGGGCTTGATCCGAAGGTACGAAGGCCCCTTTCCGATCATCAAACGGATAGGGAAGACATCATACCAAGTCCAACTTCCTCCAAGATCGAAGATCCACAATGTTCTTCACGTGAGCCTCCGAAGACCTTTCATGAAGACGCCGAAGATCCAAGTCGCGGAGAATCAAGTCGAGCACCAACCGCCGTCGTCACCACGTTCGACAAGGAAGTGGAGCACATCCTAGCCGACCGAGTGATACGAAGACGAGGGAGTTCCCAACCACTCGAGTACTTGATCCAGATGAAGCGCCCACCTGATCAAGAAGCAGTTGGGAGCGCGAAGACCTGTTGTGGCGGTTCGCGGACCACATCAAGCGCCCTGAGGAGCGAGACGTGACGAGGACGCCACGAGCTTAAGTGGGGAGGATATCACGGTCCGGAGCCTCACGACACATTTTTGTAACATATTTAAGTCATTTTGTATTGATTGTATAGCTCGTAAAAAGAGTTAGCACTTGTATGGCCATTTGTACTCTCGCACCAACTTGATGTTTCTGGTGCCATTGTAAAAATGCTCTAAAATCCTATATGTGAGCAAGGCTCTAGTGTTGAAACTTGTACTTGACATTTGTGCTAATATAAGTTTTCTCACTTTCAGCATTCTCTACAACTTCCATAAATCGTTGTCCGTTGTCCGAACGACTCTAAACATTCACTCAAACTTAAGCGATACTTAGTTCGTCAAGTTTTACCCTAAGCGACTAAATGCCGTACGAGTTAGCTCGTCGTAAGACTAACTCCGTGACATTATCTAGCTTACTTAGACTATTTTTGGGGCGTTTACCCCTAGTAAAATGTTGTAACTTAGCTTATAGAGTAAGTTGTAGAGATTTTAGATTTCGATCATATATGATGTCTCCTGGCGTGAGAACCGGGAAAAGTGTTAACATCTATATGTAGGGGAGTGATGTTATAAAGCTTTCAAGCGATCAATACAATCATTTTTTGCCTTCGTTCAATAGTTTTCCGTAAATGCTTTCCTACACAATTGCTTTACAACGGATCAATGGGTTAGATCCAAATGCTAATTAGTTGGTGACCTCAACATTCCTCCATAATGGTGGAAACTAGGTGCACCTGTAAAATTGTTCTTATAAAGGCTGACCCCATGACAAGTCGCTTATCGAACACGGATGGTGCTAAGTTCGGTAGAACAATCAAAAACTTCGAGATAGTGCAAAAATGACAAATGAAGGATCCATTGTCGTTAGTGTTGGTGGCACGAAGGCGGCAAGAAAGAACAAACCGCTAAGAACGGAGGAAAGACAAGTCCATTTTGAGGGAAACATGTACCGTTGAGAGTCGGCTAGCCAAAGTGGAGTTGCGTTAAGCGACCGGGGATAGAGGTGATCGAGGAGCACTTTGGAAGCATCGAAAGGCTGGACTCGGAGGGTGATAAAGCTATGGAAGGATGCAAGGACTTCAACTCTATCATGGATGACATGAACTCTCGATTTGAGGCTTGAAGGGTTCTCTCATGTCTAAATCCCTGGAGATGGGAGAAAATCAAAGAGATCAAGGCGGATTGGTCCCTATGCAAGATGGCGGTCACCCAAGGTGGCATTGGCGGCCATTCCGACTCCGAAATCGACGTGCCAAAGCCTAAGACCTATGTGGGTCAAGGAATGCGAGGGAGTTGAACGACTTCCTCCGGAGGCATGGAAGCGGGCCTTCGATGCCTTGAACATTGTCGACCGGCAACGAAGGTCATACCACTCCACTATACTTAGTCGATCTCGGGTATGGTGTGGTGGAGGCGACGATATGCGACAAAGTCAAAGGTATGCATTATTGATAGTGGGGATTTTAATGGGAGATCAAGGCCCGGTTCTATCCCCATAATGCAGAAGACGAGTCTTGGGCGAAACTCATGCCCTAACCCACAAAGGCACGGTGCGGGAGTCGTCCGTGAATTTTCAGCTGATATTGAGATCCCGAATATGTCCACAAGAATTCACTATTTTCCTTCATGGACGAGTGTGACAATGGGTGAAGTTAGAGTTGCGGAGAAATGTGCGAGACTTGGCGTCGGCCATGGTGGTGGCGAATCACTCATCGAATACAAGAAGCCGAAAAGACCATCGGTTCTTCGTCGACTTCAAGGCGAACGGTTTCCACAAGGAGAAACGTGGGGGAGACAACAGTGAAGGGAAAAGGGAGACTCTTCCAACCGTGCAGGATTACCACCCAAAACATTTCGCGAATAGTTCCAAGGATGCGGAGAAGCCAAGAATCTCTTGTTTCCTTTGCGAAGGCACTCATGCGTTCGAGTGCCCGAAGTGCTCCCAAACTCTTGGAAATGATCAACGAAGTTGAAGACGGGGATACGAGGGATCCATCACTTGGTTCCCTTGCAACTCATAACACAATCAAGGTGAAGGTGGAGGTGCCACTATCCGGGAAGACAGAAGGGGTGCATGTACGTGCGGGATAAGGATAACAACCTTGAAAGCTAAGGCCTTGGTGGACACGGTGCGACCAGACAACTTCAATCAAGGTTTAGAAGCTCATAGCGGGGATAGTCCTACAAGGAAGAGGAAGGCCCATTTGAAGGCGATGAACTCCGGTGCCAATCCAATCCATGGCGTGGCTCGAGGTGTCGAGCTAGTATTGCGAGTGGAGAGACAAGGTGAATCTCTCCGTGGTGTCATGACGACTATCCCATGGTGTTGGGGATGGAGTTCGTTGACTAGGTGTGGGCAATTCGATTCTAGCACCAACACAATGTGCATCATGGACGAGTGGAAGACGTGCGTGGTGAAGCTAATGAGGAGGAAGAGCTTAAGGCGAAGTCTCTTTCGGCCTCAAATTGTCAAGGAGTTAAGCGACGGTGAGCCAACCTTCATTGCCATGGTGAAGGAAGAATGCCCTAATGTTGGGGAGGAGCTCCCAACCAAAGTGAAAGCAGTCCTTGAAGAGTTTGGGTATGTTATGCCACCCGAACTCCCGAAACAACTTCCGCCGGCCAGGAGGTGGATCACATAATCGAGCTAGAGGCCGGTGCAAGCCCACTGCTGCGATGCTTTATCGGATGGCACCAACGAGTTGGAGGAACTTGAAACAATTGAAGGACTTGTTGGATGCCGGGTTCATTCGGCCATCCAAAGCGCCATTTGGAGCACGAGTGTTGTTCCAAAGAAGCACCATGGGTCGATGCGTGGTATGCATTGATTATAGGACGCTCAACAAGATCACCATGAAGAGCAGCCTACCCCATCCCACTCATATCCGACCTATTTGATCAACTTGGTGTTTGTGAGATGGTTCTCAAAGCTGGACTTGCGGTCGGGATATTGGTAAGTGCGGATAATGAAGGTGATGAGGCAAAGACGCCGCGCATCACAAGATATGGTTCTTACGAGTTCTTGGTGATGCCCTTGGCCTCACAAACACCCCGTGACATTTTGTACGTTGATGAACCGGGATCTTGCAACCATACTTAAGCCAGTTGGTAGTGGTGGACCTTGATGACATTGTGTCACAAAGAAAACCTTGGAGGAGCACAAAGCACACCTATAACCGGTTTTCCAAAACTTAAGGAGACAACTATTTGTGAAGAAGGAAAAATGTGACTTTCGAAGAAGGGAGGTTCCACTTCTTGGGTCACATCATTGGCTGCAAGCTAAAGATGGATAACAAAAGTGTTAGCCATTAGGAATGGGAAACGCCAAGAAAGTCTAGGAGATGCATTCTTCCGTGGCAGTTAACTCTTATAGAAGATTTATCCAACGTTATTCCCACATTGCCGCACTCTAATGGGCATTGAAGAAGAACAAGACTTGGGTGTGGGATGACGCTTGTCGAGGCGTTTGAGAAGTTGAAACAAGTGGTGACAAGCGGACCGGTGATGGCCTTTTTTGGACCATACGAAACTGTGAAGTTGCACCGTTGCAGACTTTGCCATCGATGGAGTTCTTATGTAGGAGGGACATCTATAGCATCTGAAGCCGGAAACTGTGACACCGAACAGTCCGCGGTGCATGAAAAGGAGATGACGGCGGTTATGCGTTGCCTTCGGGTGTGGAGGCAGTACTTGCTAGGGTCAAGTTCGTAGTGAAGACGGACAACATTGCTACGAGTTATTTCCTAACTCAAAGGAACTTAATTAGAATAAAGCAGGTGTGAGGACTCTAGTGGGTCGACTTTGTGCTCGAGTACAAACCGGGCACAAATAATGTGTGGTTGATGCACTAAGTCGGAAGGTAGAACTTGAGCCATTAGCTGACCCACAAATTCCCCTTAGTGGACAAACTAAAGGAATGGAGCATGATCCGTTAGCCGAGTCCTTGGTGGAATGCATTAGTGGGAAGACGCGTGATTTTAGCTAGGGATAACGTGCTCCCGTACTCGGGGAACGAGTGTATGTTCCCAAATGGGGAAATTTTGAGGAGAGACATCCTCAAGAATGTCCTACCCGCGGTGGGCTGGTCGTCCCGAAAGTCGATCGTACCTTGGCATTGGTGGAAAGAAGCTACTACGCCTCGACTTTACGATGACGTCACAGTGTACGTGCGGACTTGTCTTGTATGCCGGCAAGACAAGATAGAGAAATCGCGATCGGTAGGATTGTTGGAGCCATTGCTACTTCGGAAAGACCTTGGAGAAAGCATTTGATGGACATCATTGTTTGTCTCCCAAGATCTGAAGGATGTGGTACAATCGTTGTGGTGGTCGACCGATTCTCTAAGGATAGAGTTTTCATTCCGGCTCCAAGGGTGACCTGCACGTGAATGACACGGCCGGCTATTCTTGAAGTACGTGGTGAAGTACTAGGGCATTCCAAAGACAATCCGTGAGCGATCGGGATTCCCGATTTCTTGGCAGTTTGGACTGAGCTATTAGGATAATGGGTTCGGACTTAAACTTTCAACAAGTTTCCACCGAGCAAACACATGAGAACATGTCGATGAACTTCGAAGGTTTATGTTGGGAATCTACGTGAGTGCCAAACAAAGATTGGGCCAAGTTCTTTGGACTTAGCCCTATTCTCGTATAACTTGCGAAGAGGCGAGTCCGTGAACAGAGCTCGTTCGGGCCTCCTTGTTGGGCAGCATCCATGGACGCCCACTTCCCGCTCCAGTGTGAAAAAGATTCCGTGGCGTTCAAGTTTGCCAAAGGATGGCATGACAAGACGGATCTTGCGGGCGTACTTGCACCAGCGGCCAAGAAGATGAAAAAGTGGGCGGATCAACAAAGGGAGGCCCTTAGAATTTCGGGAAGGAGACATGGTGATGCTCGAAACTCCTTCCACGTCAAACAAAGCACTTAGACAATTGCATAAGGGTTTGGCGCGCCGTTAAGTGGGGCCTTTTAAAGTACTTAAGAAATTTGGGAAGGTCTCGTCTGGCGGACCTCCCAGTAGCTTACTAAGCATCAGGTGTTCCAGTTGGTTGCTCAAGCCTTACCATGAAGACTTGGAAGATACGAGCGGCGACGGGTGGTAGAGAAAATCCATTCTCGTAGAGTCGTGCCAAGAAAGGCGTAGATCCAAGTCGGGTGGATTACTCGTCGATGGAAGAACAAGCCGGTTGAAGAGGCAAGGCTGGGAGAAGGAAGAGGATCTGGGGCAATTCTCAAGGAGATTGAAAGTACGTGAAGGAGTCGATGCTACATGAGCGGTTTGAGCTCGAAAGAGAAGATCACGACGAGGATCTTTGCGAAATCGGGTGGGGGAGAATATCACGGACAGAGGTATCTAGCTTACTTAGACTATTTTAGGGTGTTTCCCCTTGTATAGTGTTGTAACTTAGCTTATAGGTAAGTTGTAGAGATTTTAGATTTGTTCATATATGATGTCTCTTGGTGAGAACCGAGAAAAGTGTTAACATCCATATGTAGGGGAGTGATGTTATAAAGCTTCCAAGCAATAATACGATCGTTTGTTGCCTTTGTTGATACGTTTTCGCTAAATACTTCCTACCCCAATTACTTTACAACGGATCGGTGGGTTCCGATCCAAATGCGATAGTTAAGCTACACAGCGTTCCTTAGTGCGGATGGAACTAGGTGCACATGGGCTAGGCTGCTATAAAGGTGGCCCCTTGACATAGGTATGCCTTACTCCCATGTCACAGCAGATCGTGATCCACATGATGCGGACGGAAATGTTTTAATGAAATGACTAAGTATGCCAACCTACTGAGCCGAAGATGTTTGTCGAATTTACCCCTTCTCCACAAGATATTTAGACTCTACGTTACGAGAAGGGCCTATTTACCACTAATGACATTGCCAACTTCTCTCGGGCGGTAAACATGGAGATGAGGATGTTACCATCTTTGTACAAGGACGGACACTTGTACGATGTGCCGTGTTTGTTTGAGGGCTATCTTCTAGGCGTAGCCAGCATCCCGGCCCTTAACGGAAGGCTACTAAGGATAGGAAGCCATGGAAAATTCTTTCTCGGTCCTCATTAAAATCGGGTCGTGGTGCGTAACCATACTGATTGTCTTTCGATTCTGTCAAAGAAGATGCTCTACGATTTATTCTCACAGAAGTTATGATATCAAAGTTTGAAGAATCAGCTAGGCCCATCGTCTTGGCGTAACGTTAAGCAATCGGACTTCGTGAAGAAATGGGCCAAGCTCCTTTAGCCTCTTGAAAAGTTGAAGCGTCTGGAGCAAGCGCAAGTGCCTCAGCAGTAGGTGGAGATAGCTGGAGCCTTTGTCTGTTCTTACGTCAAATCTTTCATTAGGGTGGATGAAGACTAGAACAGCATCCGTTACTACGATAAATGGTTCAATGGAGCCTCGAGAGAAAGCGATGATAATGATCTTAGTATATTAAGCACTTATGTAACTTAATAGAAAAATTCTTGTATCAAGGTGTTTGTACTTTTTTTGTAACTTAATGGAATATGGCAGTTATTTTTCCTTATGATATCTTTTTGTGCTCCACTTACCCGGTCGATTACAAGGGTTTTGGTATATCCGTATTGCGGAGATTGTTGGATCAAGCGATGTGGATGATCGGATAAAACCTCATGTAATTTGATTTAGTAAAGTTTATTCTTAAGTTGTTACAAAGATATTATCTTAATCACGGACCTTTATGCAGTGAGAGCAAAGCGAAGACTTCACTCATGAGAGCAAAGTTCGAGGACTTAACTCGTGAGAGCAAAGTGCGAGGACTTAACTAAGTAGAGCAAGGCGGGCCGGGATACGTAATCCTAATCGGTCAAATGTAGTGTTGTCAAACACTGTAAATAACAAATCACTCCATACGGAATAAAGGATCATTTGTGCGGACTAAACACTTAAAACTACGGACTTAGTTCGTATCTTAAACTTATAAAGGTAACTCGAAATAGATCCTAGGATTAGAATCCCCGGTCTACATCAGCACGGGTAGGAGTAGGTTCTCCGGAATAAAATGAGTCTTCCCTCGGCGGACAAAGGACAAGAAGACATGGGTAAGGAATCCGAGTCTTTCGGTCCATGCGAAAGTAAGGAACGACATGCGATAAGGACCGAGTCCTTTATTCGCTACGTAAGTAAAATGGGAGTAAGGGCCTTTCCAGTGGGGCTGTCCTCTCGAGCGACGCCTCGGGGCCTCGGTAGTGTGTGTGTGGACGCCGGCTCATCCTTGCGGATTCGCGAGTCCTGGTTCTCGGCGCTGATAAGGCGGGCCTTTCCATATTAAAGTTTCTGCGCGGAGTATTTAGATATGGTGTCTTACTATCGGTATGACTCACCGATCTTAGCACCTCTTTGGGGCTTGTGAGTCTGGCCGTAAGTGCCGGGTGAAGGGGATTTACTCTTGACGCCTTTGGTTTCCCCGCCAGCCTACCTATCTGCTCTAGTTTGAAAACTCAGGAAAACTAAGTAAGGAATCTGAACCTTTTACTCGTGCGAGTAAGGATGCGCTGATCCGGAGTAAAGCCGTCCGAGACCTTTACGACTCGTGCGGAGTAGGAACTTGTGCGGAAGTAAAGAAGCGGCTGTACGGAGTAAGCTCTCAGGACTTCTCGTTTAATCTGTGTAAGGATGCGGCGGCACGAAATAAGGATTTAATATCAAACTAACACGGAGTAACCAACTGCGACACGGAGTGGGGATCCGAGCTCCATTAACTCGGAGTACGAAACTTTACGATTGGATTAAGAAAACATTCTTAAACTCAACTTTGCGTTAAAAGTCGTCTTTCATTTGTGTCCGTCTAAGGTGAGCCTAGTTGAAGCCTAAATCATCTTACCGTGGATCTGCGTGGATATGTGGACATAACTTTACTACACTTGGAAACTCGTGAAGACACTTATTTTCCGAGGCCAAGATCTTGGGCTCCGCGTCTACGTGATCAAGTGGAAGATTTAGAAGGCGGTCAAGTTTCACGTTGCTGAATAACCAAGTTCCAAGAATGTTTACGCTCGGATGGCTATATATATTAACACTAGTATATTTTATACGTGCTTGAATGAAGTAAAAGTATATCCCGCGATACATATACAAAGCTTATAGAGATCATATTGGGTAGTGTGAGTAATTGTAAACAAAGTGTAAGAGAATTATTTCGATGGATTGAAAAGCAGTAGCTTTAATGTCTTCATATTTTTGTTGTAATTATCTCTTGATAGTAAAACAAAATACTTCAGTTATCTCAGTTTATCTTCCATATTGATTCCATCTCTTATCGGATAAGTGTTGTGCCAAAGAGCAGTGAGAGTTTTCGATTAGAGCTATTCCCCCCTCTAGCTCGAGGACCAACGATAAGCTTTGTGACCGAATATATGCGAATATCGTCAAAATTCTCGGAATGATGAGAGGATTAAGAAAATGAAGTTCTGACTCGACCCCGGTCATTTAAAATATTGACCACTAGTTGACTCGCGTTTAGCGGTCCAAATCCGATTTTTCGTTATAAACTCCTCCGTTTATCCTCGATTTGGCGAAGTCGAAGCGTGAGCCTACTGCATTTCTATCAACTTAGGACTAAATTTTTAGCGTTTGAAAGCCTTTTAAAAGAAGTCATTAAAATCCCCCTTTGAATAGATGAGTCCGTCTCTTTAGTTATCTATACAAAGTGATTAACAAATAAGTTTAAAGCGGAAAATAAATATGTATGTCAACCCAGGCCAAAAATGGCTCACAACAATAACAATCAATCTTGGTCCCAAAATTGGGTTTCCCCCAAAAACCTACAGTTCATGCTATATCTTATAAATCATGGCAAACTCGTGTATCTCAAAACAGAATCTAGATAAAAGTTCGGGGCCTACTTAGTGAGATTTATGAATGGATAGCCTGACACCAGCTCCCGCACCTGATCGACTAACTCCTCTTAAAGCTCTCCTTATTCTCTCCTTTTCCTCGACGTGAAGCACCATTACGCCCGCTGGGAGTTTCTCTCTCTCTCCCCCCCATTTATATTTTTGCTAATTTTTTAATTAATAAACACTCAAAGTATCCGACTAGCCTTTGGTCTCGAACTCCAAGTGGGACCTCCACCAAAATGCTCGAATACCTGGCATGATACGGTGCTTTTCACACTCCATTGTAAATTAATATTTATAAAACCTAAAGCTAACTGTGAATTTGAACTAAGATCGATCCTGGCTCACGGTTGAAATCCTAACATAATTGTCAACAATAAATACAACAAACAATGTGATTAAATAAAATAAAATAAAGGAATCTGAATAAAATAGAAAAACAAGATAATAAAGTTCAGGGTTGAGATTCACCACAATTTCAATTTCTTTAATCATATCGTTTGGTTGATTATTATTATGGTCTACAGTAATGAAATTTGATCCTAAAGGTAGCGCGATCGCTTTCAGCGTGAATAGCAGCGTATCTAGCCTCTAGGGATAAGCCTCACTGCAAGTAGACTGTTTGAAATAAGGCGAACCCATTGAGGGTGATCGACCATGGATCCTCCTAGGATGCAATTTCCTCTCGTGACTGTGAGTCCTAGGTTTCGTTTTGTAGGTTTCGATAATTAAATTTTATTTTTCAATTCTTAGATTGGATTATCTAAAACATCCGATGAGTTCGTGACCTTAACAACATGAATTAAATCAATGAAATAAAATCGTTCATGAGATAGAGATGAAAATAGCAAACAGTTAAATACGATCAGAATGTTAGGATTGGACGAAACTCAAAGTCTAGAAAAGGGCTTATTCCATGACACAATGATTAAATATATTATATAAATTAAATCACAAATTGGGATCAAAGGGAAGAAGAGAGGGGACGAACTGTCTGAGGGGCATCTGATCAATCCTCACCCAGGATCAAATTGTTTTTGAAACAAGATTACATGAAAAATCACCCAAAACCAAGGAGAAATCAGAAACCAAACTAAGGTTCTTCTCCGTCAAGAGAGGGTCCCCTACTCCTAGGTCGAGAATCCCTGAGAAATATTCTACATGTTCCATATATTGTCCTGCGAAATATTATATTAAAAATAAAATAGGAAAAATACAAAATGAGGCAAAAGTGGATGCTGTCCCAACAAAGGCAAAGATCAACATCACGATGAAATATAATGTAACCACATGTCCACGATGAAGGCAAAAGTCTAAATCCCGCGAGAAATGCATTTATTATTTTAACACCAGCGAAAGGCAAAAAGACTTGTGGCGACAGCAGCCTTAGTGTAGGACCATCTTATGCTCTAATTTACCCGATTCTTCTGTGTTTGCCTGTAAAATATACTCGAAAGGCAGCACCTTTGATGCAAAAGCAGTAAAGCGTGGCAAGCAACGCAATTTGTATCACTCATTCGTAATAAAAAACACTCAAAACACTATGAAAAATGAATGCAAAATGGGGGAAAGACATATGTGAAAACTACATATAAATTATGTTCATGGACCACGATACGAAAATGATATCTTGCATTTACCAAATAAAGATTATCTAATGAAATATTGTAAGATGCTGGGGACATCGACCACGTCCTTCAAATGATCTCTCTTAGCTGCGTAGAAACCAGGCTTTATTGAGTGGTCACTTAGGATTATTAAAGGCATCTTGTTGATTAACTAATTGCAAGTACATTTTTGATTATATCAACGCCCACAGACTCCAGAATAGAACATGACTTCACTCTTACCGGCCCTTAAGAGTCAAGAGTTAATGAGAATACTTTTGATAAAGAAGCTACCCGCGCGGTCTTTATGCCAATCATCACAATCTGTCTGATCACTCATCGAGGCCAATGCTATCCTTTCCCATATATAAATCGCAAATACGATGGGTAAAGCGATCATCTGAGCATCGCGTCCACGTAAGCGATTATGTAAAATCTGATTATCCAGTGATTCATTATGCAGATACGATATCCGTGATACAAAATGCGATAACATATTACATTGACTGATACAGCCCGTCTTTATGGAAGAAAGTCCATGAGTCTCAAATCAGCCCTTTAAAGAGTAGCAATGATTAAGGAGTGACCGACAAACTTCGATGAGTGACCGAAAACTCGGCGTCAT
>CM042084.1:684254-738688 GCA_023512835.1 Taxillus chinensis | reverse complement strand
ATTTTAACCCACAAGATATCAAGGAGCCTAGGTTGACTCAATTAATTGAGTTAGATGAGCTTTTAGCCGACGCCTATGATAAGTTAAATTTTACAAAGAAAGAACTAAAAATGGCATGATAGGCAACTCAACAATGAACCTTAACCTTAGGGCAAAAGTTCTTCTATTTAACACAAGGTTGAGGTTATTTCCTTGAAAATTAAGGTCCAAGTGGACGAGACCTTTTGTGATAGTTACATGCCTTGGGAGCTTTGAGCCAAGTCGTAGTGACAAGAAATTTTGGGTGAATGGCAACAGACTCAAACCATACTTTGATTCAACTCCGAGGGAGATAGTTGATTCCCCTCTCTTTCACCATTGCATGATCATAACCCAATGTCTAGCTACAATTTTTTAAATAAAGCTCCTGTCATCGGAGGCAACCCAATGTTTATTGTTATGTTTTATTTTATGTTATTTTTTTATTTATTTTATTCAATAAATTTGTTTATAAATTAACCATTGTGCAGGGCTTTGTTTCTTTCTTAATTAACTATTTGCAGGATGAGCAAATTATTGGGTCTTGAACTAGTGAAATTGTTTTTAAAGTCAAGGTTGCGGAGCAAGGAGTAGTAGGCCCAATGTGCTTGAAGATGGGCTCAACCAATTCACGTGCAAGACTTAAAGATGGTCCATAATGCACAAGCAGAAAGGGGAGTAATTATAGGCTATTTGCCCAATTAATTTGTACGTGACCCGCCCAATCGCCGGCACCTCCTATTCAGAATAACGAAGGCGGGGATGAAGACTAGTGAATCACGTTTCCTCTTGCACAAGAATTGCTATCTATCATATGGTGGCTCAAAAATGCAAAATACCGATTTCAGCCCTCCCAGTAGCTTCAAACAATTCACGTGCAAGGGACTATTGCTTACCAGCTAAGGGGGACCTACCATCAAAGTTTGAGATTATTCCCACCCGCACGCCAATTCAACAAATTCATGTGCAAGGGCTATTTCAGGAGAACACTCCAAAAATCTCAGGGCACGTGTATCACGCCAATTCAAGCATCTTTCCTTCGCACGCTCATAAAGAGAGGCCACTTTCAAAGGCTTCCACACCAAAATCACTCCGTATCCGAGCATTAGAGAAACTCGCTCTTTTGCTCTCTCGCTTCTTCAGTCCGCTTTTTGCTCTTTATTCTCATTCCAAAGATGGTAAAGACAAGGAGGATCGCCATGAGGAGGTGAACTCACCTAGTGCCCACAGCCAACCCGAAGAGGAGATACTCTGGGTATGCTCGATATGCAGCTTGGAGGCCCCAGAAAGGCCGAAGTAGAGAGGTGGCTCTTAAAATTCAAAATCTGGGATAACAAAGGTTAAGTATCGTCCCCACCGCCTATTTCCTATTCTCGCCCTACAAGCATTTTTTACATCTGTCTCCGTGAGTGAGGATGAACCGATAGGGGGAAGGGGTAGAAACCCCAAAAGGAATTTAACCCCCACCGCTATGTTCGCCGAGATAATTACAGCTAAAAATTAAAGGAAGGTGGGATACAAAAAAGTTTTTGTTGAAAATTAACGAGGAACCGGGGGGGGAAGTAGATATGAGAAAAGGAGAAGCAACACGGAAAAAAAAAAGCCAGTCAGGGTTCCAAACCCCAGAAACCAGAAAGGACCCCCACACCCCACGGAGGCAGAGGTCGAAAAGCCAAGAGTTGGGGCGAAAACCCCAAAAATAAAAACAATTTTAACCCCCCCGCACCCATAATTCTCAACAGCCAAAAAAAATTGGGAGCAGCAACCAGAGAAAGAAACCCCCAAAGTCGAAAGAAAAATACAAAAAAAGTTTTGTTGAAAAAAAAAAAGCCCAGCATACCCGGGAAAAAAAAATTATCGATTCGGTAAAGGGAAAAAAAAAGAGGGCCAAACCACACGAGTCGAGTGCAAACAGATCAAGCTAGTTACGCCCGGATTTCCAAACCGAAAAAACCGTAAGGGACCCCCCATCACCCCCACCGAGGGAAAAAGGGTAATCATCAAAAAACAAGTCTAACAATTACAATAAAACAAACAAGATCTAAAATCTATTTAATTCCATATATCAAAGGTTCACAAAACAACCATGTTCCTTATTACAATTCAATCCCTTAGTACATTTCCCACCCCTGGGTTACATAAATCATAAAATTACATTACCGAAATAAACAATAAAATGGAGATGGTCTTCCACCTTGGTGTTCCCACCTAACGCCCGTAGGTTCCCCGTAAAGAAAACAACATGGCAGAGGGGTGAGCAACCACAACCTCGCAGGGATCATGTCTCCCCAACCCATCCCATGCACCTAATATCTACATGCCTTGTGTACAAGTGTCGTGTCGTGTTACAATTATTCCACCAGATGTAATTACAGCTATAATAAAGCAAATGCAATCATACACGGGCTGGTACATAAACACTCCCGGCTTCCAAACCCACCGGGTTTCCACAACCCACCCGGCTTCCACAACCCACCGGTTCACAAGAACAGTCCCGGCTTCCACAACCACCGGGTTCCACAAAACCAAGCTTCCACACACCGGGTTCCACAAACAGTCCCGGCTTCCACAACCACCGGGTTCCACAAAACAGCCCCGGCTTCCACAACCACCGGTTCCACAAAACAGCCCCAAGCCTCCACAACCACCAGGTGTACAAGCAAACACGCAAAGACACATGGCCATACAGCATAACATCAAACACTTAGTATGCTCACCACACAGAATAACATCGAACACTTAGCATGCATATATCCACAAGCTCATAAACCCAAACACAGTACATAATCTAACACACCGGACGTGCGTGGCCTCACAGCATTACCTCAAACACATAACATGCACAAATCTCAAAAGCATTACCTCAAACACATAACATGCACACCCTCGCTGCATTATGTCAAACACTTGGCAGTGCATATATACATATATCCAAACAACACGCCATCAAGGCCAACATTCATATAGAGATCACACCTATATGAATTTACATATAAATATATATACAGATATCAAATTTCAGACCGCCCTAGGACCCTAGGACAGAGGAGGGTTTAGGAAGAATGTAACCCCTACCTTAAAGCAGCATCTTCCTTGCTCCCGCGCCAAACGCCGTCCTCCCCACGCAAGATGCTCCCGGCAAAGAACCAAAGAACTCCCCTTCCCTCTCTCTCTAGCTCTAGCTCTCTCTCTCTCAAAGAAGAATCAGCAAGAAAGGAACACAAGAACCCTAAACTCAAACTCAAGCCCTCCTTATATGGACACCATCCACATCAAAACGACGTAGTTTTGATTAAGTAAACCCAGGATCAAAACGACGTAGTTTCGATCACACAAGTTAGCACCTATCCGCACCCATATAGGCCAAAATACTCGTAATTTCAACATGGTCCTTTGGAGAAAGGTCATTAGAATGACAAAACCAAGGGAACCATGCAAAAATATGCTCGCACGCCAATTTGCACGCCAATTCCCCAATTGGCGTGCAGCTCCAAATGCACTCAAACTTCACCACAAGTCTCCTTGCATCTTGTAGAGGCCTCGAGGAGCAAAAATATGCTTGCACGTGAAATGGGTGAATTCACGCTCAGCTCCAAATGCTCTGAAATTTCGTGGTAGATAGAGGACCTCATTCTAAGAAACTTTTGTTCTTGCACGCCAATTGTTCGAGGCCATCTACTAGGTCAAAAGTGAGCTCCAAGATCAGCCAAAACAGCCTTAAAACCGCTCAGTAAACGCATAAAGATCTTCCTAGGGCAGAAAGGTACGTTACCACTTGTCACATGCACCTCCCAAAAGTCCCCCTCTGGGCTCATCTCTTACCTCACACTTGTGCACCAACATCCAAGGTGCTTGTGGTTAACTTCTTACACATGGGTTACACACGGTCATTACATCCTCTCCCCCTTAAAACTTTTCGTCCTCGAAAAGAAATGACGTACGAGGAAAACAAACCCAAGTTACCCATTTGCCACCCGGCAAGCCACAACACCCAAATGGGTCATACACCGCGCACAAAGACATAACAAAGACATAACAAGGTACCACCATAATCCATAACCACATGCCTCACAATAATGCATATAACACATATCCGCATGTCGCAAATACACATCTCAAAACACATCACAATGAAGAACATATGTCTAAAAGACAAAACCAATACACCAAATCATACACAACTAATACAAGAAAACACATCACAATCCTTGGCCAACAGCCACCAACAGCCACCTCCCACTCTTAAGGTTGTTCGTCCTCGAACAACGCCGGGTGTTGCTCACGCATCATGGACTCACATTCCATGTCTCCGCCGGCAGACGTGTCGGCCCCTAAAAGACAACACACCTTCCAAAATGCACATGCCGAGGCACATCGCCCACAACCATTCACATACCCGCGACCGAAGATATCACACCATAACACACATGAAGGTACGCACCGCACCCAATACAACACAAAGATGATAGGGAAACACATATTCGAATCTCACAAACAACCATTGTTCTCCTCACCTAACACATGTCACAAGTATTCACATGTCACGACAAGATAAGACATATACGCCCATCACCAACACGTTTACCGTATCACATAGGTCACAGAAAGCAACTCACATCATAAACACCACCACAAGGAACAACTCACAAACAAAACACTACTACACGTTTAACGTTCCACCGCCCATTCACCATCATTATAAACTCATCCGTAGGGAGTTTCCTCACAACCTTCCCACCTTTGGACTTTTCGTCCCCGAAAAGAGAAACCAAGTAGGAAACAACGCGAAAAGATCAAAGCAACACATAATGTAGTCATTACCACAAATGTTGGAGATGCCAACTCGCGGCATGATGGGACCAACACTCCACAACGTAAAATACCCAACAATTGGGAGTCAAGTCAACGCAGCCTCAGCCCATGGTAGACCACACCCTAACAAAGAAGCACAATGAGGTCACAATGAAACACAAACAAACAGATAGCATGATGCAAACCACAATCACATTCCCACCCAGGGAGCTCACCTCAAGAAGACCATCATCACCCGGCAAAACCACCTCACTCAAGCAAGGAACATTGAAACCCCACCAACGCCAATGGTGACGTTGTAACGTAGTACAAGCCTAGACATAGAAACACGAGAATGGAGTGTGCCCTTAACCACTCGGTCGCAACCAACCCGGCGCCCAACGGAGTCCAAGGATGCACTAAAAACAAGAATGCAAAGACCACACACACAACCATGGTAAGACCAAAACCCACTATCGGGCTATCACTAGTCACCGACTTTGAGAATCGACCTCCTTGATCACGGTCAAACAGAGATCCGCCAAGGTCCCACACACCTTCACAACCGAGGCTTACCGTACAGCCCAAGAGATAATGCCTTACCAAGTCGCAGACGGACCACGCGATAGAATCCCTTGACGCCAAGTAGCTATGAACATCATAGTCCCCCCCACACCGAAAACGCTCCTATCTCGCAACCCGACCACAATGGAATCCTCTCGTGTCACCACTCACAGTCACAAGAAAATCCCTTGCCTCCAAGACATACTCCACCTCATGGCCCACCAACTCCGCTATATCAACTATTACGTTTTATCTCAACACACCAGAAAAACACTCAAATGGACCAAGAAATACTCAGGCTCTAGCCGCAGCCTTAATATGGTCACCGCAATTCCTCCGGTAGCACAAGAAACGAGGCATGCAAACTCCTTATTCGGGACATTCACGTAGCTCCCAAACACACCAACACTTTGATGGCGTGGACCATGTCACTTACCGCATCAAAACGCACACGAAAGACTTTCAAGAAGAACATATGTAGCATGAGGACCCCATGGTAGCCGCAGGACACAAATCTCCCCCCAAAGGGGTAAAGACTAATACCCCTTACAAGCAAAACTCACATCCGACTCCATTTAGTGAATCACAACGCATCAATACTTTCACACTTTTAATTAGCATGCCATCATATGTGACAAGGAATAACATCAACATTACACATAACACCCCTCTTCATCCCACACCGCACATAATATGCGCATGCATCACCTCTTACTCCTCTCGCATATGAATGCCACGAGGCCCACACATAAGAACTTTGCTACTCCTTTAGCACATATGTAACACACACAACAAAACAAAGCAACCACAACACACGAAATAAACTACCGTGTAGAACACATGTAAGAGAGGACATACTAGTCCCCACCTCCTCGCCTCTTTTAAGCCTATTACCCACACGACATGGATTAACGGAATGGTCCTACCACCAGGAGTACATCCTCAACCCCTGGAAGGTGTCTCCCAATTATGAGGAAAACCCAAACAAGGCCTGCCCAATCTCACTCGCTTGCTCGTTGCACCGATCGGGTTCATCAGGCAGATCCTATAAACTCACTCGTAACCTAGTTCCGTAACTCATCACATTCTTATACATACGCAAACCCATTTCACCACATATCCTATGAACATTACCCAAGGTCTTTCACACACCACCAGCATGACACGTGGTCAATGTTTGGCCACCCAAGAATTTGCAGCCATTTCCATAGGACACCCACAAGAATCTTAAAACCACATACCACTCTCGCCAATCAATTTAGATTTCAATGACTCAAGGGGTGGGTTATACTAGTGGCAATTTCCTCCCTCAACCTTGACACTTGGAAAGGTTACCAAAAGAACATCCTTCTTAAGTAAAGACATCTACGTAAACCTCTACTCACAAGAAAACACATTTCTATTACTCAAGGTTGCCACAATGGGGTCACACACTACCCACAAGCCACTAACTCATGCCTCCAGCTTCCTAGGCTAGCTAGGCCAGAGGTAATCTCACCTACGCTAGAGTATTAGGGGTAACACGCTGACATTTATTACTTTCCTCACACACGGGCGCCCAAAATTGACTACCACACGAAGATGCAATTAACACTTTAGACCGCATTAAAACCACCAGCCTCTTTCCAATAACCGCTTATAACCATTAGTAATTTATTAGTCTTTTGGTATCATATATATATTTTATTTATTTATTTTACTCATTTATTCTCTAGTAGGTCCCCAACTACGTCCATCCAAAATGGTAACTCAAACGACCTTCTAAGCCTCACCTAACATAAAACAGATGGCTCAAGAGCCCACCCAAATAAAAATACCCCTTTATCACAAGTGTCTTAATCAAATTGCTAGAAACGCAACAATCAAAGGTTCACCCACCTCACCTAATCCCGCACGAGACTCAACCGATCACTATCATTAAAGGAATATGATACCACCACTAAACGTAAATCTTAACACGCGAGAATCAAAATCGTACCCGTGACTAAGGAAAGTTCTCGCCATGCTCTCCTCCTAGCCTCACTTGAATTTTGCTTTGTCCCTAGCTCGTTGAGCCGCCCTTCTAAGCACCATGACTTGTTTTACCAAAACAGTTGCCGGGAGATGTCCTACTTTCCAATGTCCCGGTTGTCCACCGCAAGAACAACCCCTTTGGGAAACCGGTCTCTACCTCTTGAGCCCCTTTCTCGCCGATCAGACAACTATGCTTCAATTAATCTTCACCCAAGATCCCCCCCGATGATGTGGGGTTGATAGCTCTCGACGTACCTCGCTCTTAATCGCTTGTCGAATCTCATCCCTCAACTCTTGCATTACCAGGCTTAAGATGCCAACCTCATTACTTACATCCCGCAGCCTCTCCCACTTGCCCACTGGGGGCGGGCTTTTGCTACCTCAATAGTCGTACCGGTCACAATTTTCGGAGACATTGGCTCCACGAAAAGGCAGCGCTTTAGGTCATCACTCCATAATCTCAACAATCGCGAGACCACTACCGACTAAGCAAGCTTAAGCTATAACACGCATTATTACCATACAAGTCTATAGGTTCACATTTAACAGATTATACCAATTTTACATTCCATCGCATTGCTCATAACCACGCTTATTTCACACACGCACCAAGCAAATCACATGTTCAACCATTCACGTAACACCAAACAAATCACATTTAATTTTTTTTTTTTTTTTTTTTTTTTTTTTTGTTAACAGGTCACAAGCCTCAAGTTTCCAAGCACACGCTTCACTTCCACAATTTCTTTTCCATGTTTCCATGCTCAAATCATCACAAAATTTCGTAGTCGCACAATTGAAACTTTATCATGTTCAAACCCTTTATCCATGCAATTACACACACCGCACACATTTCGCTTCTCATTAAACCACATCGCACAAGCATCCATTCCACAAGCACACGCTTCAACTAAACAAGGACCTTTCCTTGTAGTCATGCTCAAGGTACTTCAAATAAAATCAGAGTTGCACAGTTCACGCCTTATCACATTATTCATATTTTCTTTTATCACAATTATTTTTTTATTTTATTTTTTTTTTTTTTATTTTTTTCAGGTATCCACACCTTCACATACAACAACCAATGCAACTAGTGCCCTAATGCCAATGCATGCAAATCCTACCACAAGACTGGACTACCCCAAGTACACCTTGGAGGCTCCAAGAGGACCGTGTCGATCAGCACGTCCCTCCAGGCTCCTCCAAAGGACCCAAGATAACCAAGTCCGCCCACTACCCTAGGCCAACTAGACCATGCTCGATACCATATTGTCACGCCCGGATTTCCAACCCGAGGAAACCGGTACGTGACTCCCCATTCACCCACACGGAGGGCAAAGGGGTTGGATTACTGGATGCCACAAACAAGTCTAACAATTACAATAAATCAAACAAGCCACATCTTTATTTAATTCCATATATCAAAGGTTCACAAAACAACCATGTTCCTTATTACAATTCAATCCCTTAGTACATTTCCCACCCTGGGGTTACATAAATCATAAAATTACATTACCGAAATAAACAATAAAATGGAGATGGTCTTCCACCTTGGTGTTCCCACCTAACGCCCGTAGGTTCCTGTAAAGAAAACAACATGGTAGGAGGGGTGAGCAACCACAGCCCAAGAGGGATCATGTCTCCCCAACCCATCCCATGCACCTAATATCTACATGCCTTGTGTACAAGTGTCGTGTCGTGTTACAATTATTCCACCGGATGTAATTACAGCTATAATAAGAAATGCAATCATACACGGGCCGGTACATAAACACTCCCGGGCTTCCACACCACCGGGTTTCCAATAACATTCCGGCTTCCACGCCCACCGGGTTACAAGAACGGGCCCCGGCTTCCACACCACCGGTTCCACAAAACAATCCCTGGCTTCCACCCCACCGGGTTCCACAAAACAGTCCCGGCTTCCACAACCACCGGGTTCCACAAAAAAATCCCGGGCTCCCTTCCTCCACACCACCGGGTTCCACAAAACAGTCCCTGGCTTCCACACCACCGGGTGTACAAGCAAACACGCAAAGACACATGGCCATACAGCATAACATCAAACACTTAGTATGCTCACCACACAGAATAACATCGAACACTTAGCATGCATATATCCACAAGCTCATAAACCCACCACACAGACATAATCTAACACACCGGACGTGCGTGGCCTCACAGCATTACCTCAAACACATAACATGCACACCTCACAGCATTACCTCAAACACATAACATGCACACCCTCACAGCATTATGTCAAACACTTCAAGTGCATATATACATATATCCAAACAACACGCCATTCAAGGCCAACATTCATATAGGAGATCACACCTATATGAATTTACATATAAATATATATACAGATATAGCCCAGTAACCGCCCTAGGACCCTAGGACAGAGGAGGGTTTAGGAAGAACGTAACCCCTACCTTAAAGGCGATCTTCCTGCTCCCGCGCCAAACGCCGTCCCTCCCCACGCAAGATGCTCCGGCAAAGAACCAAAGAACTCCCCTTCCCCTCTCTCTCTCTAGCTCTCTCTCTCTCTCAAAGGGCCCAGCAAGAAAGGAACACAAGAACCCTAAACTCAAACTCAAGCCCTCCTTATATAGACACCATCCACATCAAAACGACGTAGCTTTGATTAAGTAAACCCAGGATCAAAACGACGTAGTTTTGATCACACAAGTTAGCACCTATCCGCACCCATATAGGCCAAAATACTCGAATTTCAACATGGTCCTTTGGAGAAAGGTCATTAGAATGACAAAACCAAGGGAACCATGCAAAAATATGCCTGCACGCCAATTTGCACGCCAATTCCCCAATTGGCGTGCAGCTCCAAATGCACTCAAACTTCACCACAAGTCTCCTTGCATCTTGTAGAGGCCTGAGGAGCAAAAATATGCTTGCACGTGAAATGGGTGAATTCACGTTCAGCTCCAAATGCTCTGAAATTTCTGTGGTAGATAGAGGACCTCATTCTAAGAAACTTTTGTTCTTGCACGCCAATTGTTTGAGGCCATCTACTAGGTCAAAAGTGAGCTCCAAGATCAGCCAAAACAACTTAAACCGCCCTGTAAACGCATAGCATCTTCCTAGGGCAGAAAGGTACGTTACCACTTGTCACATGCACCTCCCAAAAGTCCCCTCTTGGGCTCATCTCTTACCTCACACTTGTGCACCAACATCCAAGGTGTTTGTGGTTAACTTCTTACACATGGGTTACACACGGGTCATTACACCAGACGTAGCTGCTCATGCATCTCCTAGAGTATGGGAGGCCCCAGAAGCTCCTCCTGCTGCATCTACCGAAGCTTGGAGGCAAGAAACACAACAGCTCAGGGAGGCAAATGCCAGAACCCAGCGCGAGGTGGAAGCCCTGAGGAAGGCCTCCTAGGCAAAATCTGGAAGGCCTCGAGCAAGGAAAGCATCAAAACGTTCTCTATAGTGGAGATATCGATGAAGAACCCTCTTCATCCCGAAGTTTCTTATCCGGCCGAGGCGGATCCACCTCAACCGATCTTTAGCTAGGCCATCCTACTATCACCCGGAGGAGACAAAGCTAAGAAAAGGGTATTCCCCCCTTCTAGCCTTTTACCGATCCTACATATTCTTAGGCTTTTAGGCCGTTATACATCCTATCTCTTGGGGTACATACATGCCTCACAAACCGAAGACCTTCTGGCCCCTCCTGTCCATTTAATCATTAATCCTACCTTATCATCTGTTGAAAGTCAAGCAAGATTTGACGACTTCATTAACTCTCTAGGTGTTAAGGGCTCGCTTTGCAAGGGACATGGACCTCTACACCTCGTTTGTCCTTCAAAGGATTTTAGGCGATGAATATCTATATTCGCGATGAGGTGACTTATTTTGCAGACTATGCGTTTTGTTGTTGGAGCTCGAGCCTCATAATTACCCACTATCCCCAAGATATACCTCTATTAGCCTGTGCAAGCTTTATGAGCAACCTTTGACTAAAAGTGTGTGGCGCCAGCGTATAAATGGTCGAATGAAGGGCACCTTGTCCTTGGCATGGTATGCACGAGGTGCCGATCCCCCGGGCACATTGATCGTCACTATGTCTTGAGGCGGGTGGATTTGAGTTGTGGGGCATGCGGTGCTTTATGATCCAAGCCAAGGCCAAGGGTTCACTAAAGAAAGAGACGGCTTGTTCATGGGCTCATAAAAAGAATCAAGGATGCGATGAAAAAAAGAAGGATTGTTGACAGATAAGCTCCTCTTATTCACCTCAACGAAATGGAAATCCCTGGGCACCGAAAGTGTGGGATCTTTCTTGCTACCATGATGGCTATTCTTGAAGGAAGGAAACTTGGGAAGTGCAAAGAGAGGCCGGTCGGTTGACTTTGTGGCTCAAGTGCGTTAACTGGTGGCCAATGTCATCTACTATTACAATTTTGGCCAACAGAGGTAAGTGTTTTTTTCCTACTCCCTATTTTATGCCATGAGGACATAAAGATATTTTAGTGTGGTGTATGGGGAGTGACTTGAGCCACTTGCTTGTCTTTTATGTTGTGATTGCATGTTTTATTTATAATTTTATCTTAGATAATTTGTTAATCATTTATTTTACAAAAAAAAAAACAAAAAAAAAAACTGTTTTTAGTTGCATGATTGTTTGAGTTGTTTGCTTGAATGATTTGCTTGTGGAGGCATGGATATTAAGTATGTAATTTTGGCTTAAAATTTAATTTTTTATTCCACATTAGTATCATGTTGTGATAAGGGTTTTTGAATAGTTAAAATGTGCTCTGATTTAGTTTGATCATGTCTTTATCTTTTGAATGATATCACCATGTTTTTGGAGCTGAAGTTCGAATATTACTGAGCATGAAATGCTATGATAGACCTAAGTAACCCTTAAAGTTGAGTGAAAAAGAAATGAAAAATGAGAACAAATCTTCTTTTAGCCTTTGAGTGCCATTTTAGGGTATGGGTAATAATCTCCTACTCTTCTTGCATTCAACATTGGTTATTTAATGGTAGGAGTCAAGTAAGCATGTGATTACTTATTAGTGCTCGATGTTTGATGTTTAGTTAGGATGCAAGACCTTCGAGTCATCTGAGGCTTTGCATTCTTTTCTTTATTGTGTGATATTATTGGAAAAGGCTATGATGCACATTTTGGAAAAAGCCCATCATATTTTGAAAAGGGGTATGCATTAAAAAAAATCAGTCTTATTTATGTGTTATGTGAGTAAAAAAAGAGTGAATAATCCATCAAGGGAGAGCATAAAATGCAACCTTGTAAGGTTATTACTAAAAAAAGAAAAAGAAAGAAAAAAAGATACTTAATAAAAGCCACAATGGCTTGATGTTTATGTGTGATTATTTATTTGTGAAGCCACATTGGTGAATTGTGTTTTGTTTTGAGAGTGTTGAGCTCAATTCTTTAGCTCATGGTTTTGTTTTATCAGTTATTAGAATAGAGTGTGAGTTTATTGAGTTTAGTCTAGCGTGTGAGTTCAAATAAAGTAGATTAGAGAGTGTGTTTTCTTTGATGAGCACAATAGGGAACTCTCATGATTGCGTGACAGTACTTAATCAATAAGCTGATGGGTGTAGAGATAGAGTTTTCCATCCATTGTTCATTGATAGGTATTGGGCTTGAGAATTATTATATTTGAGTGAGGCTGCTTATCCTTGGTAAGAACTTAAAGGGAAACTAGGTACTATTTTATCATGGATTGCTTGCTCATATCTGAAATTTAAGTGGTGATATTGCATGGTTGTTGGACTAGGGATATGGATATGAATGAACTAAGCTATGACTCATTTTGATGCTTAAATTCCCATTTCATCATGATAGAGTTGCATGCTTAAGAAACCATGATTCTCTTTGATTGTTATTTTATTTTTCTTCCGTTTGACTGCGTGTTTATTTTAATTTTGCATGCTTGTATGTTTTTGCTTGAGGACAAGCAGTGATTCAAGTGTGGTGTATTTGATAACGTGCATTTTATGCCGTTATTCTAGTGTTTATTTAGGATGTTTAAGAGCATGATTAGAGCCTTATTGCTTCATATATCATATATATTTGCTCTAACCCCTAGGAAGATGCTATTTGCAAATACATGTGTTTTTAAGCTATTTTGGCAGATTTTGGAGCTCACTTTTGACATAGTAGATGGCCTCAAACAATTAGCGTGCAAGAACAAAAGTTGCTTAGAATGATGTCCTCTACCTACCACAGAAATTTCAGAGCATTTGGAGCTGCACGTGAATTCACCCATTTCACGTGCAAGCATATTTTTGCTTCTCAGGCCTCTACAAGATGCAAGGAAGCTTGGGGAGAAGTTTGAGCTGATTTGGAGCTGCACGTGAGTTCACCATATCACGTGCAAATTGACGTGCAGAGATATTTTTGGACCGATCCTATCGTTTTTCCATGCTGATCATTTGTTTCTGAAGGCCCATGTCCAAATTGTGGATAGAAGATAGAGATTTTAATGTTTGCAGTGTTACTTATCAAAACTACGTCGTTTTGATAGATGGGCTAGGGTACACACCTCAAAGCCCATCCAACCTCTATAAATAAAGCCTCCACGCCCCCTGCTAGACATCCTAGACCCCCCTACACGTTTTTAGAGAGAGAGAGAGGCTTCACGACTTGGAGGTTGCTCCTTGACCTGGAGAGAGCAGCCGTCGCGGATTTTGGAGCCTGGATTTGAAGCCTTGTTGCACGCGTGGATTAGAAGAAGATGTTTAGCTTCTATCGCTATGGTTTTGCTTGTAATCATGCGCGAGTAGTTCTTATAATCTAGGGGAGCAATGTAGACCCCTTGTTGCTTTGCTGTGTTTATGAATATTGGGTTTGGATGATTGAGTTTCGCATGTTTTATGAATCTGTTCTTAATTTCTATCTTTGGATGTACACCTTGGTGTTCTTAGCCCTAGTCCAAGGGGATTGAGATTCATAACTTATTTGTAATTGGTGTGATCACTATCCTTTGCAAGTATGATTTATTGGCTTTGCATGTTTGTGTGTTTAGATGACCATTCTGGCATACAACTCTTAAAAGGACCTCAATGACCATTTGTTGTCCTTGGCTTATGTTTAGCATGTTTTCAATCAGAAAACCCTAATACCATGAACCAGTAGAGATAACATAGGGAGGTGAAATTGTGACCCTAGATGCCTTTAATCCTTCAATCTTAATCCTAAAATCAATTTGCTTTCTTTGTTTATTCAGAAAACCAAATAAAAATTAGATCTTTAGTTATAAAAAGAATTCGTTTTTGCCAAGACATTGTTTTAAGCAAGATTAATTTGGTGATTTGAGTTAAAGCTAGATAACTTGGTAATCTCTGTGGGATCGACCCCTTTGTTGTCGCTATTCTATTTAGCATTAGTTAAGGGAATTAATATTTTGAGAAGGGATTTAAACGACAGTAGCTTAACCCTCATTTGGGTTTCGCTCACGAAATACCCGTTCGTCAACAACACATAATAAAATACAAAATATAGTACTGTATCATACATCAGAGTAGTGGGCACATCCTCCTGGAAGAAGTCCTCCACTAGTCTCGAGTCACACTTGAAAGGGGGTAAACAACAAGTAGGGGTTAGCGACAAGCTCAGTAGGTGACCCCAAAACTCCACATCATGCAACGCATATAAGTCTATACTATATGCTCAGTGTACTCGTGCACCGTGTAGTGTGCACAATCATCAAGACTCAGCCTGAAAACAAACATCAAGACTCACCGCCCCACACAGACAACTTGTCCACGATCCTCCATGGGATCCCACTCAGGGCACTCGGCCCTAGCTCCATGAGCTCAATGGCTCAACTAGGCCTTAGCTTGTCCATAGCACAACAATATGTAAGGACCCGTACCTTGAGTTAGTCACAGTTTTGCCTTCTGAGTAGAGTTTTTCTAGATTTTGACCTAGTGAATGGACTCCAATGAATTCACGTGAAAAAGGAAAGATGCTTAGAATGATGTCCTCTATCTACCACAGAAGTTTCAGGCCAAACGGACGTGTATAGAGGTGCACGTGGAAATGGGTCCAATTCACGTGCAAGTGTGGTTGTCTTCTACATGATGCAAGGAGGCTAGGGGTGAAGTTTGAGCGCTTTTGGAGTGCATTTGGGGTTGCACGTGAATTGGGGAATTCACGTGCAAATTGGCGTCCAGGCATATTTTTGCATGGTTCCCTTGGTTTTGTCATTCTAATCATCTTTTCCCAAAGGACCATGTTGGAATTGTGACTATTTTGGTGTGTAAGGGTGTGGGAAGGTCATAGCTTGTTCCATCAAAACTACGTCGTTTTGATGCTGGGATTCACTTAATCAAAACTACGTCGTTTTGATGTTGTGTTGTCTATATAAGGAGGAGAAGCCCCTCTGGTTTTGGGTTAGGGTTTGTTGCTCCACCAGCCGTCGCAGAGAGAGAGAGAGAGAGAGAGAGAGAGAGAGAGAGAGAGAGAGAGAGGGAAGGAGAGCTTCGGTGGCTGCCGGAGCGTCTTGCGTGGTGGCCCGAGTCTTGCGTGGAAGTGGGAGCAGGAGAACATACAAGGTAGGGGTTCGTTCTTCCTAAATCCTCCTCGTCCTACGGTTCTAGGGCAGATTGTAGAGTTATATCTGTTTATATATACATATGTAATCCATATAGGTGTGATCTCCTATATGGATGTTGCCTTCAATGCGGCTTTTGGTGTATTTGGTGTTGGATGGTGTGCATATTAAGTGTTCGATAAAATGCCTGTGTGGATGTACGTGTGAATATGCCTAGTATGTGTTTGATTTTATGCCTGATGGGTACATGTGAACTAAGTGTTTGGTATTATGCTCGTGAAAGTGTGTATGCTACGTGTTTGGTTTAATGCCCGTGTGACCTGTATCTTTGTGCTTGTGGAACCCGGTGGGTGGAAGCCCTGGGATTGGAAATGTTAACTTGTGTGGCTAAGCCTATATGGCCTTGGATCTGTTGCTTTGTGTGGCTAAGCCTATATGGACGTGGATCCGTTAGCCGTGTGGCTAGCCTGAGAGGTGTGGATATGTTAGCCCCTGTGGCTAAGCCCGAGTGGGTCCTGGATATGTTAGCTTATATGGCTAAGCTCGTACGGGCTGTGGATAGGTGGGTGCCATTTGAATGTGAAAAACTCGTTTACATTTTATTGTCACTACACCGCACCTGTACACTCTCATGTACGCTAGGAGCATGGGATGGGTTGGGGAGACATGATCCCTACCGGTTGTGGTTGCTCACCCCTCCCTCTATGTTGTGTTTTCTTTCGGAACATACAGGCGTTAGGAGGGACCCCAAGGTGGAAGACCTTATTTACTTTACTTGTTTACCATTTGTTATTCTTTATGAGAATTGATGTAACCCCAGTGGGGATGGATTGAAAAGAGGATTGTTGTAATAAAGACTATTTTGGATTGTGGATTGCTTTATTGAACTTTACTGTCTTGAATGTGTTGTGGATGTCTAAAATGTTATGTTCAGGGTTTGCACCCTAACCCCTTTGCCCTCCGTGTGGGTACAAGGGGAGTCACGTACCGGTTTCCTCGGGTTGGAAATCCAGGGCGTGACAATATGGTATCAGAGCATGGTCTAGTTGGCCTAGGGTAGTGGGCGGACCTGGTTATCTTGAGTCCTTTGGAGGAGCTTGGAGAGACATGCCTGATCAACATGGTCCTCTTTGAGCCTCCAATGTGTACTTAGGGTAGTCCAGTCTTGTGGTAGGATTTGCATGCATTGGCATTAGGGCACTAGTTGCATTTGCTGTGAATGTGTGTTGAACTGTGGATAAGATCATATGATTAAGTGAAATGTGCAACTCTGATTTGTTTGGCAATGTGTACTGAACTGTGCAATGTGATTGATACGATGTATGTGTGCAATGTCATGTGATAGTGGAATTGATCAGTGGGGTAGAGGTAGTGACGTGATAGATTATAAAATTGTTTTGATGTTGTGCTTCTTACTTCGAGTAGTAAGAATGTCGCCGAGGAGAGTGACACATGCGTCCTGGGCGGTGGGCGATGAGTCATTCGCCCATGAGGGTCGGGTGCGGGACCGTCCGTTGGAGGGCATGCGTTGTTGTTGGCACGGCTACAGAAGGCATCCGGCTGGAGGTACAAGAGCTACGGGAGGGACTCCGGCAAGACGTTCGGGAGGGAGGTGCGCCGTGAGATGGCAAGACACAGCGGTGGTGCCACCACCACCACCACCAGGTAGAGAGAGCTGCCTCGCGAGCATGAGAGTTCGCTGGGTGGTGTACCGACTCGTGCGGAGGATGACGTGGTGACACGGTTCCGAAAGGAACAACCTCCGCGATTCAAGGGGGAAGGTGAACCCGTGGTAGCTGAACAGTGGTTGAGGCAAATAGAGCATGTGTTCTCCTTTCTCCGCTCCTGGGAAGAGGATAAGGTGCGGCCGGCAAGCTGGCAACTAGAGGGGGATGCTTTGGAGTGGTGGACGAGTGTCGCGGGGAGCCGTGCGGTGCAACTCATGCTTTGGGAGGAGTTCTTGCAACTCTTCCATGAGGAGTTCTTCCCCAGAATCGGTGAGATGGCAGAAGAGGGAAGAATTCGGCAACTTGAAGCAGGGATCCAGGACGGTACCCGAGTATGAGCGGGAGTTCCGGAGCTTGAGTAGATTTGCTCCCTGAGGCGTGGCAAGGGAGGACCTGAAGGCCCACAAGTTCACCTTGGGTCTCAGGCCAGCCCTTGGCGAGAGGGTGGCAATTCTACGCTTGAGGACCTATGCCGAGGTTGTGGAGACGGCCCGTATACTGAGAGGGAGCTGGATGATGGGAGGCGGACCCATCAGGGTCGCCCGTTGCGAGGTGGGTTGGAGCGTGATTCTGGGGTCAAGCGGCCCAAGACCGAGGAAAGGGATAGCCAGTTCCTTTCGCGGCCGGGGACAACCATCGGTGCCCCCAGGGAGGTCTAGCTTTGGCGGTAGCGAGCAGGGAAGGTCCAGCGGGAGGACTCCCCGGCGGTTGTCATTCCTTGTGGGGAGCAAGGCCACTTCAAGAGGGGAGTGTCCCAAGAAGAACTGGCGATGCAACGTTTGTGGACGAGAAGGCCATTTGAGCCGGGTTTGCCGGAGAAGCAACAAGGGAGTTGGAGGCATGGCATCCCAAGATGAGGAGTGACGCCGGTTTCCGTACACCAGCGGAGAGACCAGCTCGTCGGTGGCGGGCTAGTCGGGTAGGATCGAGTCGGACCCGACTCCCGGGGAGGCCGGAGCGGCAAACGGACCGAGGCCGGAGGCAACCTTAGCGGGAAGCGTCCAGTGAGTGAGCCGACCGGTGGCACGGGCCAAGGAAGGGTGTTTGCGCTGGAGGCGACGTACCAGGGAGGAGGCCGAGCTACCACCCCCACCACTTGAGGGTGGAGCAGGACCATCGGTGGTTAGAGGTACCCTCTTGATTTCTCGCACGTTAGCTTCTGTTCTATTTGATACGGGTGCATCGTGTTCCTTCGCTGCCGAGCTTCTTATTGATGGCTTGGGGTTAGATTGTGTGGAGGCCGTGAGGCCCCTAGTTGTGGAGTCTCCGGTGGGAGGCATGATTGAGGTACGGCGTGTGTGTCGTAACTGTGTGTTAACCATAGGCGAGGTGGAGCTGAGTTTTGACTTGCATGTGATGCCTTTGCATACTTTTGACCTGATCTTGGGTATGGATTGGCCTATGGCCTTCCAGGCCAAGATAGATTGTTACCGGCGGCGTGTATCCTTCGTGACACCTGCAGAGACCTCTTGCACCCCTGCGGGGAGTGGGACCGTGAGGCGAGTCGGGCCGGGCCGGTGTTGGACCGGTGGGGTGCCATTACCCACGGGTTGGCAGCCCTGACCTTTGTTGAGGTGGGTAAGGTGGAAAAGAGGGTGTGGCCCGCTGTTGTGGACCAATTTCGGGATGTCTTCCCGACCAGTTGAGGAGTTTACCTCCGCAGAGGAGTGTGGAGTTCACCATTGAGTTGGTGCCGGGAATGGGTCCGATTTCCCAAGTAGCGTATCGTATGGGGCCAGCCGAGCTGAGGGAGCTGCAGAGGCAAATCGAGGAGTTGGTGGGCCAAGGGTATATCAGACCGAGTACCTCACCTTGGGGTGCTCCGGTGCTCTTTGCTAAGAAGGCCGATGGCACACTTCGTCTCTGCATCGACTACAGAAGTCGAATCGGTGGATTGTGAAGAATAAGTACCCGTTGCCTCGGATAGATGACCTATTTGACCAATTGAGTGGGGCCCGGTGGTTTTCCAAGATAGATTTACGGTCGGGGTATCACCAGCTCGGGGTTAGGGAGGAGGACATCCCTAAGACAGCTTTTCGGTGCGGTATGGGCATTATGAGTGGGTAGTGATGCCTTTTGGGCTCACTAATGCGCCAGCGGTGTTCATGCATTTGATGAACCAAGTCTTTGCCCCATACTTAGACTCGTTCGTGGTGGTGTTTATCGACGATATCTTGGTGTATTCCAAGACCGAGAAGGAGCATGTGGAGCACTTGGCAACCTGATGTTGCAAACTTTGAGGACCAGCAGCTGTTTGCTAAGTTTAGCAAGTGTGAGTTTTGGCTGCAGGAGGTTCACTTTCTTGGCCACGTGGTGTCAGCTGAGGGAGTTAGGGTGGACCCAGCCAAGATTGAGACTGTGGCATCGTGGGTGAGGCCAACCAACGTTTTTGAGATCCGTAGCTTTCTTGGCTTGGCGGGGTATTATGTCACGCCCCGGATTTCCAACCCGAGGAAACCGGTACGTGACTCCCCATTCACCCACACGGAGGGCAAAGGGGTTGGATTACTGGATGCCACAAACAAGTCTAACAATTACAATAAATCAAACAAGCCACATCTTTATTTAATTCCATATATCAAAGGTTCACAAAACAACCATGTTCCTTATTACAATTCAATCCCTTAGTACATTTCCCACCCTGGGGTTACATAAATCATAAAATTACATTACTGAAATAAACAATAAAATGGAGATGGTCTTCCACCTTGGTGTTCCCACCTAACGCCCGTAGGTTCCCGTAAAGAAAACAACATGGTAGGAGGGGTGAGCAACCACGGCTCAGGAGGGATCATGTCTCCCCAACCCATCCCATGCACCTAATATCTACATGCCTTGTGTACAAGTGCGTGTCGTGTTACAATTATTCCACCGGATGTAATTACAGGCTATAATAGCAAATGCAATCATACACGGGCTGGTACATAAACACTCCCTGGACTTCCACGACCACCGGGTTTCCAATAACGATCCCGGGCTTCCACGGCCACCGGGTTACAAGAACAGTCCCAGGCTTCCACGACCACCGGGTTCCACAAAACAGGTCCCGGGCTTCCCACGACCACCGGGTTCCACAAAACAGTCCCGGGCTTCCACAACCACCGGGTTCCACAAAACAGTCCGGCTTCCCACGACCACCGGGTTCCACAAAACAGTCCCGGCTTCCACGCCCACCGGGTGTACAAGCAAACACGCAGCACACATGGCCATACAGGCATAACATCAAACACTTAGTATGCTCTACCACACAGGAATAACATCGAACACTTAGCATGCATATATCCACAAGCTCATAAACCCAACACACGGACATAATCTAACACACTCGGACGTGCGTGGCCTCACAAGGCATTACCTCAAACACATAACATGCACAACCTCTCAGGCATTACCTCAAACACATAACATGCACAGCCTCACAGGCATTATGTCAAACACTTGGCAGGCATATATACATATATCCAAACAACACGCCATTGAAGGCCAACATTCATATAGGAGATCACACCTATATGAATTTACATATAAATATATATACAGATACGACCTGAATCTGCCTAGGACCCTAGGACAGAGGAGGGTTTAGGAAGAACAGAACCCCTACCTTAAAGCGAGATCTTCCTTGCTCCCGCGCCAAACGCCGTCCTCCCCACGCAAGATGCTCCAGCAAGCAACCAGCAACTCCCCTTCCCTCTCTCTCTCTAGCTCTCTCTCTCTCAGGCGGCAGTGCAAGAAAGGAACACAAGAACCCTAAACTCAAACTCAAGCCCTCCTTATATAGACACCATCCACATCAAAACGACGTAGTTTTGATTAAGTAAACCCAGGATCAAAACGACGTAGTTTTGATCACACAAGTTAGCACCTATCCGCACCCATATAGGCCAAAATACTCGGAATTTCAACATGGTCCTTTGGAGAAAGGTCATTAGAATGACAAAACCAAGGGAACCATGCAAAAATATGCTCGCACGCCAATTTGCACGCCAATTCCCCAATTGGCGTGCAGCTCCAAATGCACTCAAACTTCACCACAAGTCTCCTTGCATCTTGTAGAGGCCCGAGGAGCAAAAAATATGCTTGCACGTGAAATGGGTGAATTCACGTTCAGCTCCAAATGCTCTGAAATTTCTGTGGTAGATAGAGGACCTCATTCTAAGAAACTTTTGTTCTTGCACGCCAATTGTTTGAGGCCATCTACTAGGTCAAAAGTGAGCTCCAAGATCAGCCAAAACGACTTAAAACCCCTAGAACGCATAGCATCTTCCTAGGGCGAAAGGTACGTTACCACTTGTCACATGCACCTCCCAAAAGTCCCCTCTTGGGCTCATCTCTTACCTCACACTTGTGCACCAACATCCAAGGTGTTTGTGGTTAACTCTTACACATGGGTTACACACGGGTCATTACATCCTCTCCCCCTTAAAACTTTTCGTCCTCGAAAAGAAATGACGTATGAGGAAAAACAAACCCAAGTTACCCATTTGCCACCCGGCAAGCCACAACACCCAAATGGGTCATACACCGCGCACAGCACATAACAGCACATAACAAGGTACCACCATAATCCATAACCACATGCCTCACAATAATGCATATAACACATATCCGCATGTCGCAAATACACATCAAAACACATCACAATGAAGAACATATGTCTAAAAGACAAAACCAATACACCAAATCATACACAACTAATACAAGAAAACACATCACAATCCTTGGCCAACAGCCACCAACAGCCACCTCCCACTCTTAAGGTTGTTCGTCCTCGAACAACGCCGGGTGTTGCTCACGCATCATGGACTCACATTCCATGTCTCCGCTTGCAGGACGTGTCGGCCCCTAAAAGACAACACACCTTCCAAAATGCACATGCTGAGGCACATCGCCCACAACCATTCACATACCCGCGACCGAAGATATCACACCATAACACACATGAAGGTACGTACCCGCAGACCCAATACAACACACAGCATGATAGGGAAACACATATTCGAATCTCACAAACAACCATTGTTCTCCTCACCTAACACATGTCACAAGTATTCACATGTCACGACAGTATAAGACATATACGCCCATCACCAACACGTTTAACAGATCACATAGGTCACAGAGCAACTCACATCATAAACACCACCACAAGGAACAACTCACAAACAAAACACTACTACACGTTTAACGTTCCACCGCCCCATTCACCATCATTATAAACTCATCCGCAGGAGTTTCCTCACAACCTTCCCACCTTTGGACTTTTCGTCCCCGAAAAAGAGAAACCAAGTAGTAAACAACGCGAAAAGATCAAAGCAACACATAATGTAGTCATTACCACAAATGTTGGAGATGCCAACTCGCGGCATGATGGGACCAACACTCCACAACGTAAAATACCCAACAATTGGGAGTTGAAGTCAACGCAGCCTCAGCCCATAGGTAGACCACACCCTAACAGCAAGCACAATGAGGTCACAATGAAACACAAACAAATAGGATAGCATGATGCAAACCACAATCACATTCCCACCCAGGGAGCTCACCTCAAGCAGCACCATCATCACTGCGAAAACCACCTCACTCAAGCAAGGAACATTGAAACCCCACCAACGCCAATGGTGACGCAGAACGCAGTACAAGCCTAGACATAGAAACACGAGAATGGAGTGTGCCCTTAACCACTCGGTCGCAATCAAACTCTGGCGCCCAACGGAGTCCAAGGATGCACTAAAAACAAGAAATGCGGCACCACACACACAACCATGGTAAGACCAAAACCCACTATCGGGCTATCACTAGTCACCGACTTTGAGAATCGACCTCCTTGATCACGGTCAAACAAGAGATCCGCCAAGGTCCCACACAGCCTTCACAATCGAGGCTTACCGTACGACCAAGAGATAATGCCTTACCAAGTCGGCAGACGGACCACGCGATAGGAATCCCTTGACGCCAAGTAGCTATGAACATCATAGTCCCCCCCCACACCGAAAACGCTCCTATTCGCAACCTGACCACAATGGAATCCCTCGTGTCACCACTCACAGGTCACAAGAAAATCCCTTGCCTCCAAGACATACTCCACCTCATGGCCCACCAACTCCGCTATATCAACTATTACGTTTTATCTCAACACACCAGCAAAACACTCAAATGGACCAAGAAATACTCGGGCTCTAGCATGCTTAATATGGTCAATGCAATTCCTCAGGGTAGGCACAAGAAACGAGGCATGCAAACTCCTTATTCGGGACATTCACGTAGCTCCCAAACACACCAACACTTTGATGGCGTGGACCATGTCACTTACCGCATCAAAACGCACACGAAAGACTTTCAAGAAGAACATATGTAGCATGAGGACCCCATGGTAGCCGCAGGACACAAATCTCCCCCCAAAGGGGTAAAGACTAATACCCCTTACAAGCAAAACTCACACTCGACTCCATTTAGTGAATCACAACGCATCAATACTTTCACACTTTTAATTAGCATGCCATCATATGTGACAAGGAATAACATCAACATTACACATAACACCCCTCTTCATCCCACACCGCACATAATATGCGCATGCATCACCTCTTACTCCTCTCGCATATGAATGCCACGAGGCCCACACATAAGAACTTTGCTACTCCTTTAGCACATATGTAACACACACAACAAAACAAAGCAACCACAACACACGAAATAAACTATCGTGTAGAACACATGTAAGAGAGGACATACTAGTCCCCACTTCCTCGCCTCTTTTAAGCCTATTACCCACACGACATGGATTAACGGAATGGTCCTACCACCAGGAGTACATCCTCAACCCCTCGGAAGGTGTCTCCCAATTATGAGGAAAAACCCAAACAAGGCCTGCCCAATCTCACTCGCTTCACTGACTCGATTGGGTTCACCGGGCAGGATCCTATAAACTCACTCGTAACCTAGTTCCGTAACTCATCACATTCTTATACATACGCAAACCCATTTCACCACATATCCTATGAACATTACCCAAGGTCTTTCACACACCACCAGCATGACACGTGGTCAATGTTTGGCCACCCAAGAATTTGCAGCCATTTCCATAGGACACCCACAAGAATCTTAAAACCACATACCACTCTCGCCAATCAATTTAGATTTCAATGACTCAAGGGGTGGGTTATACTAGTGGCAATTTCCTCCCTCAACCTTGACACTTGGAAAGGTTACCAAAAGAACATCCTTCTTAAGTAAACACATCTACGTAAACCTCTACTCACAAGAAAACACATTTCTATTACTCAAGGTTGCCACGGCGGGGTCACACACTACCCACAAGCCACTAACTCATGCCTCCGGCTTCCTAGGCTAGCTAAGCAGGAGGTAATCTCACCTACGCTAGAGTATTAGGGGTAACACAGTGACATTTATTACTTTCCTCACACACGGGCGCCCAAAATTGACTACCACACGAAGATGCAATTAACACTTTAGACCGCATTAAAACCACCAGCTCTTTCCAATAACTGCTTATAACCATTAGTAATTTATTAGTCTTTTGGTATCATATATATATTTTATTTATTTATTTTACTCATTTATTCTCTAGTGGGTCCCCAACTACGTCCATCCAAAATGGTAACTCAAACGACCTTCTAAGCCTCACCTAACATAAAACAGTGGCTCAAGAGCCCACCCAAATGAAAATACCCCTTTATCACAAGTGTCTTAATCAAATTGCTAGAAACGCAACAATCAAAGGTTCACCCAGCCTCACCTAATCCCGCACGAGACTCAACCGATCACTATCATTAAAGGAATATGATACCACCACTAAACGAAATCTTAACACGCGAGAATCAAAATCGTACCCGTGACTAAGGAAAGTTCCGCCATGCTCTCCTCCTAGCCTCACTTGAATTTTGCTTTGTCCCTAGCTCGTTGAGCCGGTCTTCTAGCACCATGACTTGTTTTACCAAAAACAGGCTGTCGGGAGATGTCCTACTTTCCAATGTCCCGGTTGTCCACTTTGCAAGAACAACCCCTTTGGGAAGCTGGTCTCTACCTCTTGAGCCCCTTTCTGCTCGATCAGGACAACTATGCTTCAATTAATCTTCACCCAAAATCCCCCCGATGATGTGGGGTTGATAGCTCTCGACGTACCTCGCTCTTAATCGGTTGTCGAATCTCATCCCTCAACTCTTGCATTACCAGGCTTAAGATGCCAACCTCATTACTTACATCCTGCAGACTCTCCCACTTGCCCGCACTGGGGGCGGGCTTCTTTGCTACCTCAATAGTCGTACCGGTCACAATTTTCGGAGACATTGGCTCCACGAAAAGGCAGCGCTCTAGGTCATCACTCCATAATCTCAACAATCGCGAGACCACTACCGACTAACGACTTAAGCTATAACACGCATTATTACCATACAAGTCTATAGGTTCACATTTAACAGATTATACCAATTTTACATTCCATTGCATTGCTCATAACCACGCTTATTTCGCCAGTACCAAGCAAATCACATGTTCAACCATTCACAGAACACCAAACAAATCACATTTAATTTTTTTTTTTTTTTTTTTTTTTTTTTTGTTAACAGGTCACAAGCCTCAAGTTTCCAAGCACACAGTTTCACTTCCACAATTTCTTTTCCATGTTTCCATGCTCAAATCATCACAAAATTTCAGAGTTGCACAATTGAAACTTTATCATGTTCAAACCCTTTATCCATGCAATTACACACACCGCACACATTTCGGTTCTCATTAAACCACATTGCACAAGCATCCATTCCACAAGCACACGTTCAACTAAACAAGGACCTTTCCTTGTAGTCATGCTCAAGGTACTTCAAATAAAATCAGAGTTGCACAGTTCACGCCTTATCACATTATTCATATTTTCTTTTATCACAATTATTTTTTTATTTTTTTATTTTTTTTTTATTTTTTTCAGGTATCCACACCTTCACATACAACAACCAATGCAACTAGTGCCCTAATGCCAATGCATGCAAATCCTACCACAAGACTGGACTACCCCAAGTACACCTTGGAGGCTCCAAGAGGACCGTGTTGATCAGGCACGTCCCTCCGGGCTCCTCCAAAGGACCCAAGATAACCAAGTCCGCCCACTACCCTAGGCCAACTAGACCATGCTCGATACCATATTGTCACGCCCGGATTTCCAACCCGAGGAAACCGGTACGTGACTCCCCATTCACCCACACGGAGGGCAAAGGGTTGGATTTTGGATGCCACAAACAAGTCTAACAATTACAATAAATCAAACAAGCCACATCTTTATTTAATTCCATATATCAAAGGTTCACAAAACAACCATGTTCCTTATTACAATTCAATCCCTTAGTACATTTCCCACCCTGGGGTTACATAAATCATAAAATTACATTATCGAAATAAACAATAAAATGGAGATGGTCTTCCACCTTGGTGTTCCCACCTAACGCCCGTAGGTTCCCGTAAAGAAAACAACATGGTAGGAGGGGTGAGCAACCACATTTCCAGTAGGGATCATGTCTCCCCAACCCATCCCATGCACCTAATATCTACATGCCTTGTGTACAAGTCTTTGTGTCGTGTTACAATTATTCCACCAGGATGTAATTACAGGCTATAATAGCAAATGCAATCATACACGGGCTGGTACATAAACACTCCCGGACTTCCACGACCACCGGGTTTCCAATAACGATCCCGGGCTTCCACGACCACCGGGTTATAAGAAGCAGCCCAGGCTTCCACACCACCGGGTTCCACAAAAAATGATCCCGGGCTTCCAAGCCACCCGGGTTCCACAAAACAGTCCCGGGCTTCCACGACCACCGGGTTCCACAAAAGCAGTCCAGGGCTTCCACGACCACCGGGTTCCACAAAACAGATCCCAGGCTTCCACTAACCACCGGGTGTACAAGCAAACACGCAACACACATGGCCATACAGGCATAACATCAAACACTTAGTATGCTCGATCACACAGAATAACATCGAACACTTAGCATGCATATATCCACAAGCTCATAAACCCGGCCACACGGACATAATCTAACACACTGGACGTGCGTGGCCTCACAGGCATTACCTCAAACACATAACATGCACGGCCTCACAGGCATTACCTCAAACACATAACATGCACTGCCTCACAGGCATTATGTCAAACACTTGCAGGCATATATACATATATCCAAACAACACGCCATTGAAGGCCAACATTCATATAGGAGATCACACCTATATGAATTTACATATAAATATATATACGAGATACGCTGGGACCGCCCTAGGACCCTAGGACAGAGGAGGGTTTAGGAAGAACAGAACCCCTACCTTAAAGCGAGATCTTCCTTGCTCCGCGCCAAACGCCGTCCTCCCCACGCAAGATGCTCCTGGCAAGAACCAGCAACTCCCCTTCCCTCTCTCTCTCTAGCTCTCTCTCTCTCTCAGGCAAGAACAGAAGCAAAGGAACACAAGAACCCTAAACTCAAACTCAAGCCCTCCTTATATAGACACCATCCACATCAAAACGACGTAGTTTTGATTAAGTAAACCCAGGATCAAAACGACGTAGTTTTGATCACACAAGTTAGCACCTATCCGCACCCATATAGGCCAAAATACTCGAATTTCAACATGGTCCTTTGGAGAAAGGTCATTAGAATGACAAAACCAAGGGAACCATGCAAAAATATGCCTGCACGCCAATTTGCACGCCAATTCCCCAATTGGCGTGCAGCTCCAAATGCACTCAAACTTCACCACAAGTCTCCTTGCATCTTGTAGAGGCCTGAGGAGCAAAAATATGCTTGCACGTGAAATGGGTGAATTCACGTTCAGCTCCAAATGCTCTGAAATTTCTGTGGTAGATAGAGGACCTCATTCTAAGAAACTTTTGTTCTTGCACGCCAATTGTTTGAGGCCATCTACTAGGTCAAAAGTGAGCTCCAAGATCAGCCAAAACGACTTAAACCGCTCAGAACGCATAGCATCTTCCTAGGGCAGAAAGGTACGTTACCACTTGTCACATGCACCTCCCAAAAGTCCCCTCTTGGGCTCATCTCTTACCTCACACTTGTGCACCAACATCCAAGGTGTTTGTGGTTAACTTCTTACACATGGGTTACACACGGGTCATTACATATTATTGCCGTTTTGTAGAGGGGTTCTCCCGTTTGGCGGCTCCTATGACGGCGTTGACTAGGAAAGGAGTGAAATTTGAGTGGACGGACAAGTGCCAGCAGGCGTTTGAGACTCTCAAAACCCGTTTGACCACTGCACCGGTGTTGAGGTTACCTCGGGAGGATATTCCATATGAGGTATACTTGTGATGCGTCCGGGGTTGGTTTGGGGTGTGTGCTTATGCGAGAGCACGGTGTGGTGGCTTATGGGTCAAGGCGTGAAGCCTCATGAGCAGAATTATCCTACTCATGACCTTGAGTTAGCGGGCTGTCATCTTCGCCCGAAGAGTTGGCGGCATTACCTCTCGGGGGGAGAAGTTTGTGGTGTTCTCGGATCACAAGAGCCTTCAGTACATCTTTACCCCGAAGGACTTGAATTTGAGGCGAGAGGAGATGGGTGGAGTATTTGCGGACCTTTGACTTTACTCTTGCCTATACCCCTGGCAAGGGTAATATTGTGGCCGACGCGTTGAGCGAGAAAAGGGAAGGGCTGAGGTGGCCGTGAGAGAGTGGAAGGCGATGGAGCAGTTGGCGATGTTGCGGTCTGCAGCCTATTGTTCGTGATGGTGGGACGGTCCCGAGTCCTTTGGTGGTTGTGCCGAGTTGTACCCGGTGCGTCCGGGAGGAACAATTGGGTGACATCGAGTGTGAGGTTCTCCGTGCCCGTATGGAGGCTGGTGAGCTATCTCAGATCGGACAGAGGGTCCTGAGCATGAGTTGTCATTTGGGGGCGGTTGGTAGTGGCTTCTTCCCTCAGGGATGAGGTGATGAGGAGTTCCACCGGTCTAGAGTTCTTGTGCATCCAGGGGGTACGAAGATGTACCATGCGCTTCGGGGACATTTTTGGTGGCCTGGGATGAAACGCGATGTGGCTGCCTTTGTTTCGCGGTGCCTCACCTGTCACAAGTGAAGGCCGAGCATCAGCGGCCGGCGGGCATGTTACGACCATTGCCCATAGCGGAGTGGAAGTGGGACCACATAGCGATGGATTTTGTGGACCGGTCTTCCACCCACCACGGGAGGAAAGATATGATTTGGGTGATTGTGGATCGACTCACAAAGTCGGCCCATTTCCTGGCTGTTCGCGACGGGGACTCCATTGGGACCTTGAGTCAGTGTACATGAACGAGATTGTGAGACCGCATGGAGTACCATCATCGGTTGTCTCTCGACCGGGATTTGAGGTTCACTTCCCGTTTTGGGCAGGTTTGCAAGAGGCTATGGGGACCAAGCTTCACTTGAGTACAGCCTTTCACCCCGAGACCGACGGTCAGACGAGAGGACGAATCGGACTTTGGAGGACATGTTACGGGCCTGTGTGTTAGATTTTGGGGGTTCGTGGGCAACTCACCTTCCTTTGGTGGAGTTTGCCTACAATAACTGCTTATCGAGCATCCATTGGGATGGCTCCTTTTGAGGCGTTGTATGGGAGGCCGTGTCGATCACCTTTGTGTTGGACCGAGGTGGGGGAGACAGCTCTCTTGGGACCCCAGTTGGTTCAAGAGGCTACCGAGAAGGTTAAGTTGATTCGTCAGCGTTTGTTATCACTCGAGTCGATAAATCTTATGCGGATCAGCGGCGGCGACCTTTGGAGTTTTGTCTGGTGATCATGTGTTTCTTCGCGTTTCTCCACGTCATGGACATCGACGGTTTGGGCGAGGTTCCAAGCTATCTCCGCGGTTTATTGGTCCTTTTGAGATTCTGGATCGTGTGGGGCCAGTCGCCTACCGCTTGGCGTTACCACCGCGGTTGAGTCGAGTGCACAATGTCTTCCACGTGTCCCAGTTGCGGAAGTATCACCCTGACCCCACCCATGTGATCGATTGGGGGACCTTAGACATTGAGGATGACCTGTCCGTTGTTGAGGCCCCTATCCGTATCCTAGATCGGCGAGAGAAGCTTTTGCGTGGTCGTGCTCTTCCTTTGGTTCGTGTCTTTGTGCGGCACCGTGGCATTGAGAGGAGGAGACGTGGGAACGTGAGTCCGTGATGCGTGAGCAGCACCCAGAATTGTATTAGTTGTGTACGATTTGGTGTATTTGTATTGTCTTTTAAAGACATGTGTTCTTATTTGTGATGTGTTTTGAGATGTGTATTCGTGACATGCGGACATGTGTTATATGCATTATTGTGGTTATGGATTATGGTGGTACCTTGTTATGTGTTGTGCGCGGGGTATGACCCGTTTGGGTGTTGTGGCTCGCCGTGTGGCAAATGGGTAGCTTGTGTGTTTCCCTCGTATGTCATTTCTTTTCGAGGACGAAAAGTCTTAAGGGGGAGAGGATGTAAGGACCCGTACCTTGAGTTAGTCACAGTTTTGCCTTCTGAGTAGAGTTTTTCTAGATTTTGACCTAGTGAATGGACTCCAATTCACGTGTAAGTGTGGTTGTCTTCTACATGATGCAAGGAGGCTAGGGGTGAAGTTTGAGCGCTTTTGAGTGCATTTGGGGTTGCACGTGAATTGGGGAATTCACGTGCAAATTACGGCCCAGGCATATTTTTGCATGGTTCCCTTGGTTTTGTCATTCTAATCATCTTTTCCCAAAGGACCATGTTGGAATTGTGACTATTTTGGTGTGTAGGGTGTGGGAAGGTCATAGCTTGTTCCATCAAAACTACGTCGTTTTGATCTTTGGGATTCACTTAATCAAAACTACGTCGTTTTGATGTTGTGTTGTCTATATAAGGAGGAGAAGCCCCTCTTGTTTAGGGTTAGGGTTTGTTGCTCCACCCGCCGTCAGAGAGAGAGAGAGAGAGAGAGAGAGAGAGAGAGAGAGAGAGAGAGAGAGAGAGGGAAGGAGAGCTTTGCTGGTGCGCCAGGAGCGTCTTGCGTGGTGGTCGGAGTCTTGCGTGGAAGTGGGAGCAGGGAGAACATACAAGGTAGGGGTTCTGTTCTTCCTAAATCCTCCTCCTGTCCTACGGTTCTAGGCAGATTGTAGAGTTATATCTGTTTATATATACATATGTAATCCATATAGGTGTGATCTCCTATATGGATGTTGGCCTTCAATGGCGTTTTTGGCGTATTCTGGTGTTGGATGGTGTGCATATTAAGTGTTCGATAAAATGCCCATGTGGATGTACGTGTGAATATGCCTAGTATGTGTTTGATTTTATGCACGATGGGCTGTGCGAACTAAGTGTTTGGTATTATGCCTGTGAAAGTGTGTATGCTACGTGTTTGGTTTAATGCCTGTGTGACCTTGTATGCTATGCTTGTGGAACCCGGTGGGTTGTGGAAGCCTGGGGATGGAACGTGCATTGTGTGGCTAAGCCTATATGGCCGTGGATCTGTTGCTTTGTGTGGCTAAGCCTATATGGCCGTGGATCTGTTACCCGTGTGGCTAGCTTTGAGGCTGTGGATATGTTAGCCGTGTGGCTAGGCCTGAGTGGCTCTGGATATGTTAGCCTATATGGCTAAGCCTGTATGTTTGTGGATAGGTGGGTGCCATTTGAATGTGAAAAACTCGTTTACATTTTATTGTCACTGCGCGCACCTGTACACTCTCATGTAGACGCTAGGAGCATGGGATGGGTTGGGAGACATGATCCCTCCGAGTTTGTGGTTGCTCACCCCTCCCTCTATGTTGTGTTTTCTTTTAGGAACATACGGGCGTTAGGGAGGGACCCCAAGGTGGAAGACCTTATTTACTTTCTTTTTTACCATTTGTTATTGCTATGAGAATTGATGTAACCCCGGTGGGGATGGATTGAAAAGAGGATTGTTGTAATAAAGACTATTTTGGATTGTGGATTGCTTTATTGAACTTTCTTGTCTTGAATGTGTTGTGGATGTCTAAAATGTTATGTTCGGGGGTTTGCACCCTAACCCCTTTGCCCTCCGTGTGGGTACAAGGGAGTCACGTACCGGTTTCCTGGGTTGGAAATCCGGGGCGTGACACAATATGCCCGACCAGTCGCCACACGTGCCGTATCGGCGCATATGCCCGGCCATAGTGGCCACATAGGCCTTAGCCTCACGGTGAGAACCCAAAAAAATCACGGAGTCCATGCCCCAATACCTCACACCAACATACTAACATTAGTATGGCATGTCATTCTCAACATTTCCTTTGTTATGCAGCCGTCTTCACAAGTAAGTCCTTAATCCTTGATTTATGAAGGAAGTACCCATAGTAGCTATTTTCTTGAAATTAAAAGTCCCAGCATTGGGTTCCCAGTATCATAAATAAGATAATCTGATTTTTGGGGATTTTTATGAGATGTCTAACCCCACTTTCCAAAAAGTGACCACTACGAACTTTTGGGTTTTCGAGATTTTACACTAAATCCCAATTTTCACATTTTGAAAGAGTGGGAATTAATTTTTCTAGTATTTTTCTTTGAATCCAAATGGGGGTATTTCGTTATTTACATTGTAACTTAAGTATATACTTGAGGGTTAATGGTTTACAATGTAAATAGTCCAGTGCAGTGCAGTTGCACTGCTGCGGAACACTATTGGGGATTGAAGGCTCGGAACAACTGCTTTGCATTGAGGCTCGGATCACTGCTGCTGATTGATACTACGGGAAACACTGTCTGCGGAGCGAAGCTACGGATCCTTCTTTGCCGATCCGGACTGCTGATCCGGACTAACTACTCGGACTACGATCTGGACTAATCGCTCCGGACTACGATTCGGACTAACCGCTCGGATTCCGATCCGGACTAAGCGCTCCGGACTACGATCGTTAAAGCGCTCCGGATTACTCAGCTGTTGACTACGAACTTCGACCCTTACAATTCGCCCAGGGTACTGTTCATCATCGTTTTTGGCCTGATTTTCATCTGGGATCAGCCCAGCAACCCCCAAGCACTCACAAACACGCGTTTTACTAAACAGTACAAAATTACGTACCCCAAATGATATAAATCAGTTCTTAACCACAGATTTTATGCTAAATCATCATATCTAACCCCAAAATTGGGTTTCCCCAAAACCTAGGGTTCATACTCAAATTCATAAATCATGATAACTTCATGCATATTCGAAGACACGAATCGAGATAAGAGGTTCAAGGACACCTACCTAGAAAGATTATTTGCGATCTACGAACTACAATTGCCCCAAAATCACCAAGGGAAGCTCTTCACCTTCTCTCTCTCTCCCTCTCTCTTGCTCAAGCACGCACGCACCAAGCAAATTAAATGGATAAGGCGGTTTTCTTAATTATTTATCTACTTGTAATAATTAGCCTCCTAGCAATAATTGATCTCCCGAACGCAATAATTGACCTCCAGGGTCACGAAGTCCAAATTGAGCCCCAATTACTATCAAAACGCTCGAAATGACGAGCACGACACTATTCGAGATATTATCACACTCAAATGACCGCCCAAACACAAAGTCAACCAATAAACCCCGAAAAGTCCACAATCGGGTCAAACGGGGCCCCCGACCGGAATCGAGCCCAAGTACGGTCAAAATGCTCACATCGATGACTACATTATCGTCTAGATAGTTGCATGCCCATAAAATGGCTATCTCTTAACACTACCCAAATACAAGTCATTACATTCTCCTCGGCTTAGGACTTTTCGTCCTCAAAAAATAAAACACATGCCCAAAGGACATAGCAAACTTTAAGCTCAATGTCCCAACAACAAAACATAAAACATGATCACCGATCACACATGTGCAATGCAACTCGCAACAAGCCAAAAGGACTGACAAAATCCAACAACAACGAGCTAAACCACATCTCAAACAACATATGCAAAACAAATGCATAAAGCATAACTCATACCTCGGGGAAGGTCCTCACATCCTCCCCACCTCGGGTGATCGTCCTCGAGCGGCTCGGGATGAAGAACCCGCATCTGGCTCTCTTTCTCCCAAGTCTGCTCCTCCATGCCTCGGTGTACCGCCATAACACCCGTACTAGTGGGATTATCTTGCCCCCGCAAGACCTGGTCCCACTGTCCAAAATACGTACCGGCATCTCAACAACGGCACCATCATCGGCCAAGTCTATCTCACGATAGTCCAACACATGAGAAGGATCGGGGTGATACCGCCTCATTGAGACACATGGAAACACATCATGTACTCGCGCCAACTCGGGTGGCAAAGCTAATCGGTAAGCCACTACGCCCACGGTGGCAACAATCTCAAATGGCCCCACAAAACGAGGGGAGAGTTTGGATCCACGTCCAAACCTCCGATGCCCTCGACGCGGTGAAACTGCAAAAATACACGGTCACCCACCTCAAACCGCAAAGTCGACGCCTCCGGTCCGCATGGGACTTACGCCCAATCGCGCGTAATCAACATCCCGTCGTCGAATCAGTGCACTATCTCCGTGGTTTCTTGAACCATATCCGGACCCGAGAACCATTGTCTCTCCCGTCATGCCCAATACAAAGGTGATCTACAAGGCCGCCCATACAACGCCTCATCTTTGAGCCGTCCCAATCGTGGCACGATAAGCTGTTGTAAGAGAACTCCACCAAAGGAAGGTGAGTCTCCCAACAACCTCCAAAATCTAGGACACGGGCACGCAACATATCCTCGGCGTCCGAATCGTCCGTTAGGCGTGACCGTCATGTCTGCGGATGAAAAGAGTACTCGGGTTCACCCGGTACCCAAAGCTCCTTCTGTTGTCTCCAAAGCGAGATGTAAACCTCGCATCCCGATCAGATACAATAGACAATGGGACTCCATGCAACCGCACAATAACATCAATATACCTCTATCCCAAAGTCCTCCTTGGAGTCTGTCTCTCGAATCGGAATAAAATGCGCCAATTTGGTCAACCGGTCCACAATAACCCATATCGTGTTGTGTCCCCGAAACGAGGAAGTCCGGTGACAAAATCCATGGTCACGTGGTCCCATTTCCACTACGCCTGTAATGATTGCAACTCACCGGGTGATCTCGGGAGCTGCCTTGACCTCTTGACGGGTCAAACACCTCCTCACAAAATCAGCAACGGCCTTCTTCGAGCTGGCAACACACCGCCTCCTCATGGCATGGTACATCTTGGTCCCACCAGGATATACAACTAACCTCGTGGTGAAATTCTCGAAGAACCTCCTCCTAAAGAGAAGTGGGAACTATTAGTCCGCGTACATGCCGTAGTACATGCTCTGCATCCTCGGTCCAATCGAGAAGATGCCTGCCATCCGGATCCTATTCCCGATGACCTCACGGTCAAAGTCCCCCAACTGATCCTCTATGATCCTGTGCTGCAACTTAGGAACACGCCGACAACACGGGCATCCCTTGCTCATCAGCGCCACCATCTGCAACCTCATCATTGCCACTGTCCCATCATTTCCCATTCCTTAATGGCACAATGGGCTACCACGGCCCTAGTCTTCCTACTCGAGCATACGCCACCCATTACCCTTGCCAGGGTATACAACATATCAAGCTGAAACTGTGCCAAGTACTCCACCCACCTCTGCCTAAGGTTCGGGTCTCGTGGAAAAGATATCTACAAGCTCTTGTGAGTTATACACCACAAACTTCTCCCCAAGGAGATAATCTGCCAGCTCTTAAGTGCAAAGATCACTTGGCCAACTCCAAATCATGCGTGGGATAGTTACGCTCATGTGGTCTCAAGCGCCTAGATCCATAAGCAATCAGCTGCTGAGTCTGCATCAACACACAACCAAGTCCCACCCTGGAAGCATCACAATACACCTCGAAAGGCCACCCTCCTATGGAAGAATCAAGATGGGGCTGAGGTCAATCGTGCCTTCAGCTCATGAAGCACTCTCACAAGCCTCGGACCAAACAAAAGGAACTCCCTTCCTGGTCAAGTTCGTCATGGGAGCTGCCAACCTGGAAAAATCCTCCACGAACCTGCGATAATAGCTCTGCAAACCAAGGCTACGAATCTCAAACACATTCGTGGGCCTCTTCCACGACATAACGCCTCGATCTTCTCGGGATCCAACGTGATACCCTTTGAAGATACCACATGCCCCAAGAAGTGCACTGTTGCAACCGAGAAGTCACATTTTGTGAACTTTGCATACAACCGGTGCTCTCGTAGGTCTATGACACAACCTGCAAATGCTCCTCATGCTCCCTCTTGGTGCTAAATAGACCAAAATATCGTCGATGAACACAACAACGAACACATCTAAATATGGAGCAAACACATGGTTCATCAATCCCATAAACACTGCTGTGGAGCATTCGTGAGCCCAAACGGCATCACATGCCACTTATAATGCCCATAACGACAAGCCGACGGTCTTAGGGATATCTCCTCCCCAACCCTCAGCGATGGTATCCAGGATCTCAAGTCTATCTTGGAAAACCACCTGCACCTTGGCGATCAAACATGTCATCAATCCTCGGCAATGGATACCATTTCTTCCATTCACTGGTTCGACTTCCGGTAGTGTATACACCGGTGAAGTGAACCATCCGCCTTCTTGGCGAACAACAACTGGAGCGCCCACGGTGGTCCTCACTTTGATAAAGCCTCATGCCAATAGGTCATCTATCTGTCTCTTGAGCTCTCTAAGCTACGTCGGTACCATCCTGAGGCCGCTAACCTGATCGGTGTTGTCCCTGGCAACAACTCGATCGAAAACTCTACCTCCCTCACGGGTGCAAGCCCAGTCAAGTCCTCGGAAACACATCAGGAGCGATCTACAACGGGTGGCAAAACAGCCTTTCCCTCTCTCCTCTGTCAACCAATGTCAAGATGGCTAGCGGTGGGTCACATCACCCCACCCATGCCTCAAAGGTCCTAAACTGTATGCCTCCTCGATCCACTCACCCACAAAGACACCCCGCGTGCCCTGCGGCGTGAGGAACGTCACACGCCGTCGAAAATAATCAATCTTGGCTTCACGGAGACCAACGGTCCATACCCAGGATAACATCAAAATCATCTAACTCCATTACATACAAATCACACAACAAAGTTAACACCCCCCAAGTGTTGCGACAAGCACGCACAGAGATACTCTCCAAGTATCACGTTCCACCCAAAGGTAAAGCAACCATTAAAGACGACTCCTGTCTCTCTGGTCTAACTCCAATCCAACCACCGTAGCATGCGAAATAAAAAAGAATGGGTAGTACCAGTATCAATCAAAACTGAACAAATAGTATGAAAAATGATGATGGTACCTCTCACCATGAAGGTCCTACTCTGCCTGGTCCTTGGTGGAACCTCCGCCTCTGTTGGGGAGGGCAAAGTCCTCCCTCATGGTCCTTTGCCACTAGCCTGGCCCATTGGGGCCTTGCCCTAATCAACATGACCCAGTGCCTCCCGTGAGGCTGGCATGCTGCGAGTCACGTCTGCGTGCTCTGTGCGTGCCACACGACCTACGAGACGGAGCCCCACTCCTATGTCCTGCTCTCTCGGACGAGGGCCTACAATCGCTAGTCGAGCTAAGGGTAACACATTTCCTAGCTCCATGTCCCACCTTCTCACATCGGAAGCAAGTCATCTTTTCCTCGGGCAATCTCTCGATACATGCCCGGTCAAACCCACGATTCCAATAGGCCCCGGCCTCCTGCGAATGAACTCTCACGGGGTCCCACCGCCTAGCTAGAAACCCTGCACTTGCCTCCTCTCGGGTGACGACCTTTGCTCTCCCCACTCTCTCTCCTCATCGCACCCGATCATATCAAAGATATCCTCTGTCCACCTAATCCGGTCCTCGGCTACCTCGGGCGCGAACCATCCTCAAAAGTCATGGGTGCGTGTTTCAAATTGCGTAGCCTAGTCCATCCCTCGTCGTGCTGGCTACCGCCCGACCTCCTGTGGTGCACATCCTGCACCACTCTTGTCTCTGCTTGAGGCGATGGTGGGCTGCTGAGGCTATGATGGGCTGCCGAGGCCGTTGCCTCTTGAGCTCATCCACCTCTCTAGCCATATCCCTCATCGAGCCGCACATACCTGCATGGCCTCCTGCTGACCGAATCAACACCCGCATCAAATCAGGTCCCACAACAGGAGGCGACGACCTGCTTGCCCCTGGTGCCCCGACTCTATCGTGGGCTCTTCTTGGGACCCCGGCCTCGAGATAACCCTCCTCGATGGTGCCATCACACGGCCACAACAACAAACAATCAAGCGATCAATACTAGCAATGCTAGCTCAAACGACCATCAAAGGCCCAACCGACTTGAGGGTTCTCACCACACGACCCATAGGTCCATACCATGCATATAGCATCGTGTCCCCCATCGGGGTACACCACACGACCCGTAGGTCCACAACCACGCATATAGCATCGTGTCACCCCTCGGGGCACACCATGATCAAGTCCTGGCTCTCACGGCCACGTGCCATTTAGGCACCAAATGCAATCACATCACACACAAAAATAATCTAGTACCCTATATACACACAATAATACCACTAGAGATGATCCATCCCCATATATGCTCCTAGGATGATCTAACCGACACCAACATAACCTAAAATACACCTTAAGGACTCGTTGATCGGGCGCCCTCCCTATAGTTTTCCAAGTCACATGGAATCAATTAACTACCCCTCACTAACCTGGGTCCGCTAGACCATGCTCCGATACCAACTTGTCCGCCTCCGAATTCCGGGAAAACCGGAACCGGGAACATGACTTCCCCTTGCCCGCACCCAAAAGGTCAAGGGGTTGGTGACTAGCACCAATAAAAACTACACCGCGGGTCTTATCTCAAATATGTAACCTGTACAATCACACATCAAGGGTAATCCTATACTTTCCCATACATCATCATGCATATGAGTAAAGTCATACGAACATTACATCACCAACGGTATACAAATACTAACTATCCACGGACCCATGTCCAGGATACAACAACATAATAAAATACAAAATATAGTACTGTATCATACATCGGTAGTGGGCACGTCCTCCTGGAAGAAGTCCTCCACTAGTCTCGGGTCATACGAAAGGGGGGTAAACAACAAGTAGGGGTGAGCGACAAGCTCAAGTAGGTGACCCAAAACTCCATATCATGCAACACATATAGTCCATACTATATGCTTAGTGTACTCGTGCACCGTGTAGTGTGCACAATCATTAGGACTCGGCTGCAAACAAACATTAGGACTCGACACTGCCCACACGGGACAACTTGTCCACGATCCTCTATGAGATCCCAGCTCGGGGCACTCGGCCCTAGCTCCATGAGCTCAACGGCTCGGCTCAGGCCTTAACTTTGTCCCTAAACACAGCGCAATATGCCCGGCCATAGTCACCACACAGGCCTGCCATCGGCGCATATGCTTGCCCCGGCCATAGTGGCCACATAGGCCTTAGCCTCACGGTGAGAACCCAAACAAGTCAAAGAGTCCATGCCCCAATACCTCACACCAACATACTAACATTAGTATGGCATATCATTCTCAACATTTCCTTTAGAACTGTAACCAGTCTTCACAAGTAAATCCTCAATCCTTAATTTATGAAGGAAGTACCCATAGCAGCTATTTTCTTGAAATCAAAAGTCCCGGCATTGGGTTCCATATCATAAATAAGATAATCTGATTTTTGGGGATTTTTCTGAGATGTCTAACCCCACTTTCCAAAAAGTCACCACTATGAACTTTTGGGTTTTTCCAGGTTTACACTGAATCCCAATTTTCACATTTTGAAAGAGTGGGAATTAATTTTTCTACTATTTTCTTTGAATCCAAATGGGGGGTATTTCGTTATTTACATTGTAACTTAAGTATGATACTTGAGGCATAATGGTTTACAATGTAAATAGTCCAGTGTAGTGCGGTTACCTTCTTCTTGGAACAACTGCTGCTAAGTTGAAGGCTGCGGAACATTGCTGCGGATTGAAGCTGCGGATCACTACTACGGATTGATGCTACGGAAACAACTGCTACGGAGCGAAGCTACGGATCCTTCTTTGCCCGTCCGGTGTCTGATCCGGACTAACTACTCCGGACTAAGGCGCACTGCTCCGGACTTCGATTCGGACTATGTTCGGACTGCGATCGGACTAAGCTGCTCCGGACTGCGATCGGGACTAAGCTACTCCAGATTACTCGATTCTTGAGCTACAGCTGTGACTAGAACTTCGACCCTTACGATTCGCCAGATTCTGTTGAACATCTTTTTTGGCTGATTTTCATACGGGATCGGCTCCAGTAACCCCAGGCACTCCCAAACACGTGTTTTACTAAATAGAGGTCAAAATTACGTTGCCCGATATAAATCGGTTCTTAACCCTGATTTTTATGCTAAACCATCATATCTAACCCCAAAATTGGGTTTTCCCCAAAACCTAGGGTTCATACTCAAATTCATAAATCATGATAACTTCATGCATATTCCAAGGCAGAATCGAGATAAGAGGTTCAAGGACACTACCTGGAAAGATTATTTGCGATCTACGAACTCCAATCGCCCCAAAATCACCAAAGGAAGCTCTTCACCTTCTCTCTCTCTCTCTCTCTCTCTCTCTCTTGCTCAAACACGCATGCACCAACCAAATTAAATGGATAAGGTAGTTTCTTAATTATTTATACTGCTGCCAATAATTGGCCTCCCAACAATAATTGATCTCCCGAACGTAATAATTGACCTCCAGGTCCACGAAGTCCAAATTGAGCCCAATTACTATCAAACGCTCGAAATGAGGAGCACAACACTATTCAGATATTATCACACTCAAATGACCGCCCAAACACAAAGTGACAATAAACCTCGAAAAAGTCAACAATCGGGTCAAATGGGGCCCCGACTCGAAATCGGGCCAAAGTACAGTCAAAATGCTCACATCAATGGCTACACTACCGTCTAGATAGTTGCATGCCCATAAAATGGCTATCTCTTAACACTACCCAAATACAAGTCGTTACATGCGTCTCCAGGCTAAAGTCGCTTAAGGCTAACATAATTAAAAATATATGAATAAAACCTCCTTAGGATTTCATGATTCTAATTTCCATCTCTCACCACATGTCCAATGTTTTTCATATTCATTGAAATATTAACATGCCTGGTTGAAGGAATGAAATAAGTTAGCTCGAATGCTGGTGGTTAAATTCAACTATTCTGATCCGATCGGCGTTTGAAGTGAAGTTTCCTCAAGGATAGACAACAATTTCTCGAGATCCAAATATTAAGCGAGAAATGTCCATTGAGAGGATCGCATGGTCTAAGGGGAGAAAATGCTTTATCAATTACCCAACTAATACCCCCCTTATATGTCTCGTGACTTCTTTCTTATTGTCTATATCTGGGAGTCTTTCTCGAGAAGATTGCATGATCTAAAGGGGAGCAAAAGCTTCATTTATTACTTAAGTAATGACCCACGATATGTGCCGGATGCTCTACCTTTATAAACCCTCACTTTTGGATCTAGTTGGACAGCATTTGTTGAATCGGAATTGTGGCATAATTGCATGTGTTTGTTTCTTAGAGTCGTCTTAATATGATAATCAATTGATTGTTCTTGACATGTGTTCTTTAATCCATTATCACTCATGAATCTTGATTGAATAAATCATATAGATTTAATTAATCTTAGCTACGTCTTTTAGCATGAAGGTTTATTTATGTTGACCGATATGAACTTATGTGTTTCTTATACACTATATGCGTTGATTTGTTAAAATGATCCTTAAGTCATATGTATGCATCTCGCTTTCATTTTTAATGCATAAGTTACATTATTTTCCTTAGTTCGGATTATCTTTGAATTTTCCTTATTTATTCTATATCCATACTAATCCCAACTTGTCAAGACTTGTTCTTTTAGTTTATCTTTGTAAAGCTATAGGTTCGGATTCTCTTTTGCATTTCAACGATATATATCTTGTACGATGTCTCGGATTTGAAGTGTTGTGTATTTCTTTACTATTCGACTTCAAGATAGCAAAGGAATTTACTTCTCTCCTTCACCACTTGTACGATGTCGATATCGGTTCACTTCCTCCGACTCTTGGAACTCTCAAATCGTGATAATCTCGTATTATCTTGTCACATATTTTGAGGAAGAATAATGATAGTTCATTAAATGCACGTCTTGAACCGGCACTTTGTCTTCTAAAATTTTTGAAGTGGGCATCCGTTTGTCATTGATGAATAGTTATCAACATGCGACATCATTATCCTATCCGACGGTGCTAAACCATCAAGTCAAACAACATTAGTTGCACGGAAGTTCTACTGTGACCATTCTAGTTGTTGACACTTTCGGTCTGATAGGTTGGTTGCCCATTCTGCATTTCTTGATGATGCACCTCTTTTCTCTCTCCCCCCCTCTTGACTCTTTTACCATGCAGCACCTGCACCTACACATGCGGGAGAGTCCTCCAGCGCCTGATTTTGCCTTTGGGGTGTGCCTTTTTGGCACGATCCACTGCGAAGCTACGATATCGCACAAAGTTGGATCGCCACGCTCGAGCCCAGTGCCGGTCGGTGTCATTGCCATTAAAGTTGATGCTCTTGGCTCTCGGCTTCTTTCCCCCACATCCGGCTCCTCGATGTTCATGGAGCAAAAGATGGACTTAGTCGCCATACCGTTCGAGCCACTATCCACTTCATTTGCGGATTTGGCTCATATCTGTGGGGCGTCCCCGGCGCTCCTCGTCGATCCGCCGTCGGGGGGTGTAATGACCCGTATTTGGGGTTAAGTAGTTAACCATGTGATGGAGTGCACCTCCAGGGATGTGAATATCGGTATGATGACGTATGCATCAAATAGAGAGTTTTGACTGTGAGTGGGCCCGATTTGGTGAGGAGCGAAGGCTAATTTCGGGGTTTTGTGGTGTGATCGGGTGACTTTATGCTCAAGGTCTTATTTGGAAAAACAAATCTCGATCTGGTGATGTACTTGTCCAAAAAGCATTTTGTTAGTGGTGGGCTTGATTTGGAGTACGGACTCTGTGGGGGTAATTTTGATATTTTAACGAAGTAAATGTGGGAAAGTATAAGTAAGGTAGTGAAGAACTCAAGACTTGAGGATAGAGTTGTGAAGATTGGCCTATGTTACGAGAGAGAGTATATGAACCTTAGTGTTCGTGTAGGCCTACGAGGCTACCTTGTTAACGCTGGTGGGAACTCTCGAGAGGTGAATTTGTTTGAAGCCTGTAAAGTCTTTATTACCTGAGAGGTATCCATGCCACTGCAGCACCTCTTGTACTGAGAGGTAAAATTGTGCCCGAGAGGCTATCTTTGTTCCCGAGGGGCAATAATGTGTCCTAGGGAGGGCGACATGGTCAATACGAAAGGCAATGTTTGTGATTTCGTGGAGGCTTTCCATCTTATTTGAATGCATGTGTACATGATTGAGTTGGTAATGTATATGTACCATCACGAGCACGTCTGGCACTAGTCGGTGAGTTGGGATGGGTGGGAGAGACATGATCCCCTTACATTTGTGCCCCTCTGTTGTGTTTGTTTTTATTTATTCCGAGGTCTTACGGGGCTAGGAGGTTCACGAGAGGTGAATACCTATGTGTATGTTTATTTGTTTTGTTGGATTTGGAAACTATGATGTAACCCGTTAAAAACATGTGTATTTGTGTTTTTATGCGTATGCTTTGAAATGAGATTTACTATATATGTGATATGGTTTAGCGACGGCGCCCATTACTAAAGGTCCTCTGGGTGTTTTCTGCACCCCCTCACCAGATGCGGAGTTTGCTACCCGATTTTTTGCGGGTCGGAAATCAGACGCGTGACGAGATGGTATGGGCACTGTATATTGGCCCAGGGTAGTGAGGTGATGGCCCTCTTGAGTCCTTTTTGAGGACCATGAGGGCATCCTCGATCAACATGATCCTCTGAGCCTCGAGGTCTTCTGGGGAGTGAGTAGTTATAGTGTAGGTGTGCATGAATGAATAAGCACTAGTTTGCAGTGAGAATGTGAAGCGATTTGATATCCTATATGTGATGATATGATGAACGTGGCATGAGTATAAATATGTGTGTGTAGCCGGGTAATATCTGTACGTGTGTGACTTGTGTGTTTTAGTATGAGCCATATGTGGTATGTCTTTACATATGTGTGATTAACGTGTGATGGGATGGACTAGGGTGAACCTTTGTTTAATTGTGTAGTGAAAATGCCCGTGAGAGTACGTGCGTGTGAGGCTGTTGACATTGGTGATGAGTCTTCCACCCCATGTGGGAGCCAAATGGGAGGCCGATCCGTTGGGCAAATGAGTTTTGGCATAGCTTGTGCCCCAAGTGGTGCCCCGAGGCAAAGCCTGTGGGGGCGAGGTTCGGGGAGACGTGTGCGCGTGAGTTAATGGCCTGACTGGTGGTTCCACCACCCACCTGAGTCGAGCATGAGGATAGGGTTCACGCGGCGGTGGAGACCCAACGTTTGATGAGGGACGTGATCACGAGGATACAAGAAAGCCCAGAGTAAGTTCCGGGGGGAGGAGATCCGGTGGGCTGCGAGCCTTATATTGAGCCTCCTATCTTATTCCCTTCGCACCGTGGGGAGGATGAGGTGAATTAGCTGTAACAATTGGAGGTGAGGCCCCACAAGTGGTGGCAGTGTACGGTGAGGCCGTGATGTGCGGAAATCTTGTGAGATGAATTCCTCGGTTATTCCATGTTAAGTTCTTCAGGAGTTCTTAAGATGGTGAAAGAGGGAGAGTTTGCTGATGGCGAGGATTGAGGACGGTGAAAAGTGAATGGGAGTTCGGAGAACCCAGTAAGTTTACTCCAGAGACGTAAACTGGATCACCTAAACGAGGGTTGTTAGGGTTCCATCCCGGTTGTCAGAGAATGTAGCCGGCTATCGTGGTGAAGGTTCTCATGAGGAGAAAAACCCCGTCGGGGACGACGGCCCCGTGGACCCGATTCCAGGCCCAGATGGATTTGAGGCAGCTCCGAGAGAGGGCTCGGGCCCCGGTGGTGCAGCGAGGTCCCGCCTTGGTGAGGAGATAGGGGTTCGATGGCGTCCCCCCGGGTGGTTGTTTGTGTTATGGGGATCTAGGACACTTTGGAAACGAGAGTACCCCCGGAGACATTTGACATGCCTTGGCTGTGGGCGAGGAGCTTACGCGAGAGTGTGTCATAGTGAACTCGTGATGTGTGGTCTTTAGGGGTAACACGAGGCTGTCCGGTAACATCCGATTTTAGAGCTCCGGGAGAGACCGGCCCATCGGTGGCACGGCGGTCGAGGCAGGTTCTGGTCAATCCCTAGACCTTAGAGAGGCCAAAGAAACTGTTAGAGGAGGTGGAGGGGGCCCTGAGTGGGATCCGTACGGAGGGGAGGACAGAGGAGCGAGGGCTGCGGTAGTGCGGCTCGAGAGCGAGTGTTTGCCTTGACCACGGCACGGGGAGCGAGGTTCCCTCTCACCAGCGAGGCGAGCGGAACCTCTGGTTATACGAGTGCGATTTTGATTTCTACTTTTATTGTCTTTGTTTTGTTGATCCGGGTGCATCATGTTCCTTTGTTCTTGAGTCTACCAGTGGATAGCCTTGACTTAGAGGTGGTGCGGTGAGCCCCTATTTATTGAATCCTAGTGGGTGGTGTCTCCAAGTACTTCGGGTGTGTCGTAGGTATATTCCCCCGTGGGTGATGTGGAGTTATCCTTTGACTTATATGTAGTGCCTCTGAGGGCATTTGATTTGATTTTGGGCATGGATTGGTTGAGAACCTTCAGCTCCTGATGATTGTTATAGAAGGCGTATATCTTTTGTGTCCTTGTGGGCTTCCTTCACCTTGGTGGGTGAATGGGAGCGCGAGCGAGTCGGGCTGACCGATAGTGGGTGGTGGGCGCCATTACTCATAGATTGGCGGCACTCACATTCGTGGGGAATATCAAGAAGAGAGTGTGGTGGTGGTCGTGGACCGATTCCGAGACGTGTTCCGAGGAGTTGTGAGTTTGCCACCTGAGGGAGTATAGAGTTTTGCATTGAGCTGCCTATAGGGAGTAGGGCCTATCTGCAAATAACCTATCGGATGGGGCACTGCGGAGTTGGAAGGCTGCCGAAGCTTGACTAGAGGAGGCTGGAGGACAAGAAATTTATTGACCGTGTACTTCGCCGTAGGGGAGCTTCGATGCTTTTTGCTAAGAAACAGATGGGACATTGCGGTTATGTATTGATTACCGAAAACTAAAACAAGTAACGGTGAAGAACAGTATCCATTCCTCGGATAGATGATTTGTTTGATCGGTTGAGGCGGGGCTCCATGGTTTTCAAAGATAGATTTGAGATAAAGTATCGTCGGTTGAGAGTCGGGAAGGAGGATATCCCCAAGGTTGTTTTACGATGCGGTATAGACATTATGGTGGTTGGTGATGCCTTTTGGGCTTACTTATCATGGCGGTATTTATGTGGTTAATGAACCGGTGTTTGCTCCTCACTTAGATTCCTCTGTGGTGGTATTCATTGATGACATCCTTGTGTACTCTAGACCGGGTTGGTCGCATGAGCAACATTTGCGATGGTCTTTTAGACCTTGAGGAGCATCGATTAATGCAAGTTGGGTAAGTGTGACTTTTGGATGTAGAGAGTGCATTTCTTGGCCATGTGGTATCAATTGGAGGAGTGGAGTGACCCACTAAGATTAGACGGTATCATTATGGAGGAGGCCGGTGAATGTATTTGAGATCGAGAACTTTTTGGGCTTGGAGGTATTATCGCGCTTTGTGGAGGGGTTCTCCGTTTGTTGGTGCCTCGACGGCATTGGCTCGAGAAGGGGGTCAAATTTGAGTGGACGATAAGTGTGACGGTGCCTTTGAGACATTGAAGGCTCGGTTGACTACCGCGCCGGTGTTGAACTACCACGAGAGGGGGTGCCTTATGAGATATATTGTGATGCGTCGAGTAGGCTTGGGTGTGTCGTGCTGATGTAGGAACGCAATGTGATTGCGTATGGTTCAGGCGATTGAAACCTCATGAATTATGCCCTACGCATGATTTAGAGTTAGCGACGTGATCTTTGCCCTTAAAGAGTTGGTAGCATTATCTTACGGGGGATAGGTTTGTGGTGTATACGGACCATCGGAGTCTTCGGTATATCTTTTCCCCGAGAAGGATTTGAACCTAAAGCGGCGTCGGTGGATAGAGTATCACAAACGTTTGATTTTACCCTTACATATACCCACTGGTCAGGGGGAATGTAGTGCGGATGCTGCGAGTAGAAGGGCAAGACCGAGGTGGCTATGAGAGAGTGGAGCGGTGGAGTAGTTGGCTATATTGCGGCTCGGACCTAATACCTCTAAAGAGGAATGGTTTTGAGTCCTATTGTTGTGATGGCGAGTTGTATCGGCATGTCCGAGAGGGATAAGTAGGGGATATTGAGTCATGGCACTACGGTTGCAATTATAGCTAGGGAGGCTAGCGGGAGATTACGTCGGGTCCGAGCATGAGTTGACTTTCGGCGTGTCGATTATGGCATCTCCTCTTCGTAGGGATGTAATGAGGGAGTTCCATCGATCTAGAGTTATTGTTCATCGGGGAAGCAACAAGATGTATCATTCTCTTGAGAGACATTTTTGGTGGCACAGGATAAAGAGGATGTGGCGAGTTTGTTTACGCTCCCTTACTCTAACGAGTAAAGGCGGAGCACGGCGTCCGGTGGGTATGTTGTAACTCTTGCGAGTGGCGGAATGGAAATGGGATCGCGTTACGATGGATTTTGTGACGGGACTTCTACTAACTCGGGAGGAAGGACATGATTTGGGTTATTGTGGATCGGCTACAAAAATCGGCCCATTTCCTAGCAATAAGGGAGCGGGATCCCATTGGGGCTTTGAGCTAGTTGTATCAGTGAGATCGTGAGGTTGCACCGGGTGCCCTTATCCATTGTATCGGATAGGGATCACGTTACATCGCTTTTGAGCCGAATTTACAGGAGGCTTTGGGGACTAGGCCGGGCAGTACGGCTTTTAATCACTGAACGGATGGTGCAGTCAGGGCGATCCAGACCTTGGAGGATATGTTGCGAGCATGTGTGTTAGATTTTGGGGGTTCGTGGGCCACTCACTTACCTTTGGTGGGTTCCTTTACAACAACATGTATCAGGCGTCCCGTGGGTTGGCACCATTTGAGGCATTGTATGGTAGTCCCTATGGGTCTCAGTGTGTTGGCACGAGGTGGGCGAGACTGCTATCTTGGTCTGTCTGGTTTTGGAAGCTAACGAGAAGGTGAAAATAATAAATGGCGTCCGATGACGGCCGAGTGAGTGAAATCTATTCGGATGGAAGGGAGGCCTTTAAGTTTTCCGGTGGGTGATCATATATTCCTCCGTGTCCCAGGAAAGGACATCGACGGTTTGGGAAGGGTTCGAACTATCGCTTAGAGATTTATTAGCCTTTGAGATGCAGGCCGGGTTGGTCTGTGAGCGTATCGGTTGGCTCTTCCACCACGATTGAGTAGGGTGCACGTGTGTTCCACGTGTCGTAGTTACGAAAATATCATCAAACCCATCTCGTATGATCGATTGGGTGATCTAGATATATAGCTGATATCTCTGTTGTTGAGGTTCTGTTCGGGTATTGACGATAGGCGGGAGAAGCTTTGCGGGCAAAGTTATCCCTTTGGTTCGTGTCTTGTGGAACAGCGTGGCATGGAGGAGGAGACAGCAGGAGGCTAGGAGATGCGGGAGCATTACCGAGTTGTTCGAAGGCAAACAATCTGAAGGAGGAGGTGATTAAAGCCTTATATGGTATGTGCTTCTGTCTTATGTGATGTGGTATTATACCCCTATGAGATATGTGGATTACGTGTTTATTATGTGTATGGTATGCTTCTTTTGTGTTTATTGTTTATTGTGGGTTTATTTATGTGGCTTTGTAGTGTTGAATATATGTGATATATGTGGTGCATTTGGTTAGACATGTATTGGATATGTAAGTGTTTATGTGAGTTTCTTTGTGCTTTTCTTGTGGGGTTGTTTGTGCCGATTTGGAGTATCGATGTTATGTGGGGACTTTGAGTTTGAATTTTGCGATGGATTTATTGAGTTTGTGTGTGCCTTTGTGTTGTTGTTTGCCTACGTTTCTTTTTGGGGACGAAAACTCTTTAAGGGGAAGAGGATGTAATGACCCGTATTTGGGGTTAAATTTATTAATCGTGTGATGGAGTGCACCTCGGGGAGTGAATATCGTTATAATAACGTATCGTTGAATAGAGATTTTGGCTGTGAGTGGGCCCCAATTTGGGTCGGACTCCCAAGGCTAATTTTGGGGTTTTTGTGGTCGTGATCGGGTGACTTTATGTTCAAGGTCTTATTTAGAAAAACAAACCTCGGTACGAGGAGATGTACTTGTCAAACGGAGCGTTTGATAGTAAGTGGGCTTGATTTGGAGTGGGCCACGTGAGTAATTTTGATATTTTTAACGAATAAAATGTGGGAAAGTATAAATAGGTAGTAAGAGCTCAAATCCCTAATTTTCATACGTGCGTGACAGAGAGAAAGAGAGGAGAAGAGGCGAGAAAGAAGAAAGCGAGTGGACGATCCGGAGCTCGAATCGAGCCAAAGTCGAGTAGGGATCGTTTTTCTCACTCCTATAATCGTTGATTATGCTTCTTGATGGCGAAAACATGTAATTTAACTCCCGATTCGTGGAATTGGAAGTATGAACCCCAGAGTTTGAGAAACTAAATTTTTGTTGTTTTTAGTATGAATTGATGTTGTTTGGTAGCCTAAGATGGCTAGGATGAGTTAGAAAACCATTTGTGGGATGAATTAGTGCTTAAAATGAAGATTTAGCGGGTATAATTGAGTTTCGGGAATTGGGGAAACGGTCGGCAGTTCGTGGCTGAAGCTGCTCGAGTTAGCCGAACGAGCATCTAGCGAGCCTCGGCGAGGCCCTGAGCATGTTACCGGCCTAGTCTCGGCGAGCTTACAACAAGGTGTCTCGAGTAGGGTGTCTCGCGATTAGACGATGTAGTTACCGATGTATGTTGCCCGGAGTACTGGCACCTTTACATTGTAACCATTAAGTCTCTACATTTAAGTATACTTAAGTTACAATGTTAATAACGAAATACCCCATTTGGATTCAAAGAAAATCTTTAAGAAAATTAAACCACTCCTCCCAAAAATGAAAAATGGGATTTAGTGTAAAAATCCGAAAATATGTGATTTTTTCGTAGTGGTGACATTTTGGAAAGTGGGGTTAGACCTCTCGGAAAAATCCTCAAAAAGCCAGATTATCTCGATTATGGTATGAGGAGCCAATCTTGAACTTTTTGTTTCAGAAAACAAGTTCTCTGACCACTCTCTACGAGTAAGACTTAAGGTTAGAGTTGTGAAAAGTGGCACATCTTCTAGAAAGTATATGAACTACTAGTGGTCATGAGCTGTGAGCTACCTTGTTAAGCCGGAGGCTCTTGTTGAGGCCTGAGAGGTGAGATTTGTTTGAAGCCTAGAGAAGCTACTTGTACACAGAGGAAAGCGTCACACGAGAGGTATAGTGTGCACGAGAGGCAATCTTTTGCCCCGAGGGCAATAATGTGCACAGGGAGGGCAACATGGTATACGAGAGGCAATGTTTGTTTGTGATTACGTGGTTGGCCTTTTATGTATTTGAATCGTATGTACATGTTGAGTTGTGTGTATATGTAGCATTACACCAACGCATGTACTACTTTAGTTAATGAGTTGGGATGGGTGGGAGATATGATCCCTCCTGGTACGTAGTTGCTCACCTCTCCTGTTGTGTTTGTTTTTATTTGTTTCTAATTGCTTTAGAGCCTTGGGAGGTTTACCAGGAGGTGAAGACCTTGTGTATGTTTATTTGTTTTGTTGGATTATGAAAACTATGATGTAACCTCATGGGGCAAAGAACATGTGTATTCGTATGTTTGTCTTGTGCTTTGAAATGAGATTTACGCATATGTGTGATATGGTTTAGGGCCGGCACCCGTCTATGGTCCCTTTCTCGATGTTTTCCCTAACCCTTGTCCCCTTGGTCTTGGCGTGGGAATTCACTTCTTCGGTTTCTGGGTTGTCAGGCGTGACGGGAGGAGAGTCCATCGTCCCGATCTGCCTGTCATCAATGCTGCTGGTCTCGCATGGACCGGGCTCCGGTAAGCGGCCTGAACCTATTCTTCCTCCGGGCGTCCCGATACCCCACCGCGGCCCGCCTTCTGGATCTTCGGTGTAGCTCCCTCCTCATTAGTGCTCGCTCCTACACCCTAACTGAAGATAGGGCTTGTTAAGGCCATGAGAGCCTTTACAAGCTCTGGCTCTGCTGAGCCGAGGTGTTTGTAACCTTTATTTCCCTTCTCTCTGAAGACTTAAGTGTCTTACTCTTGGAGAAAGGGCCGTTCTGCCCAGATGTGGACAACTTTGTTGCTGTAATGGGAGGAGATAAGGCGGTTTCCTTCCACATTCAAGGATAAACACCAGTTGATATCCTTCCAAGTTAGTCGACTCTTACTTTCTATAATCGATCGCATTCAGACCAACGTGGCTATGAACGATAAACCATGAAACCCTTACGGCTATTCTCGTCCGTACGGGATAAGCTCCCTCGTCTTATGCTTGTAGTTTTCACCATCCAGACCTAGAAAGGTTATTCTTGTTGATTCCCTATGATCGTAGAATAGAGTCAGAAGAACGTCGATTGGACCATTGTCGCTGCAAACTCCCACTAAATCATAGTAGTAAATTTGAAACTGGTGGTCGACCTCTTATGGCTCCTTTAGCAATTACGAGATGCCGTGATCTTGGACCATAGCTCGGTACCTCAACAACACGATGGAGAGAGATGAACAGCCTTCGTGGTGCTACTTCTTAAAGCATTATATGAAGATTGATCCCTAGCTTGGAGCTATTTTCTTTAAAGTAGCACTAAGGAGCAAGCGATGGAAGCTGCCGGAGTGACGGTAGCAATGATCTTCAAATACTTAAACCTTATGTTCCACAATATAACATATTTATGCGGGGCTGAAATTGTATATCCGTTCTTGAATTAATGTAAATGGCATTTATCCTTATCTCCATATATGTCTTGCTTCTTCGCTAACGGACTAGATTACGTGGGGTTTGGCATATCCATTGGGGAGATTGTTGGATCAAGCCTAGAATTTGGATGATGCGAATAAAATCCTATGTAATTTGATTGAACCTTGTATATTTTATTCTTAATTATTCCGGAAGATATAACTCTAATTTGATCTACACTCATGTGAGCAAAGCTAAGGGCAAGATCATGTCGATCGGACCAACGTGAATGTTATCGAAGCACTGGTAAATAACAAGTCTTAAATAAATAAGATCACTTTCGAATGGACTACGTACTTAAAATTCTGCCGTGGCTATGCGTCTTACTTCCAGATGAACTAAGTTACAAAGGTGTGTGTCATCACCGATTTACGTCCCGGAGGAGAAACCGCGCTTCAGGTCGCGGTTCCCCCCCCAAACCTAACAGAATGGTGATGAAAAACTGGAGTCACCACCAACCTTTTTGGAGTGCGGTTGGTCACCTAAAGGAAATTAATCAATGGTACATAGGGATGGGCTCGGGAGTTGGTTAGCGTAGAGAAGGGACTAACACCACGATGCCCGCTTGATACCTATCTTAAGATTGGGAGGTTTCTAACTTTTTTAACTATTATTTGAATTTAATTAGCCTAAAGGTGATGTTGACTTTGCAATCTATAAAGTTTACTCTTTTTATTTCTATTAGTCATTTGTTAAAGTAAAATTAAGTCGATTTGTCTAAGCGTCTAAGGGAGTCCTAGCGATTTGATTTTTCCCATTTTTATTTCTACATTCTTTATTAAAGTTGAAAATTAAACTTAATTTATCCTAAGCCTTTAAAAGGGATCTTATGTTTCGAAGACAAATCGCGAACTGCTCATCTCGGAAGTCGCATTTAACTGACTCTAAGGGTAAAAATCAATAAGAAAAGATAAAAAGCACATAGAAAAGTCCAGAGCAATGGTAAAGATTTTTAACATTCAAAATTAAGCCTTAAGGTCAAGTGTTAAAAGCGAAATGTTTGAAAATCATACGTAATTGAAAAGTGCTTTTGTTTTTTTTTGTTTTTTTATTTTTTTCTTTGTTTAGTTGGAAAACTTTTTTTGTTTTTGTTTCCCTTTTTTTTTTTTTTTGTTTTTTGATTTGAAAAACATTTTTGTTTGAAAAATTCTTTTTTTTTTATTGGAGAAGAGTTTCTTTTTTTATAAGCCGTTTTTACTTACTTTAAAAGAGTTTTTTTTTGAGAAAACATTTTTATTTGAAAAAAAAAGTTAAATAAATATAAAAAAAAACAAACACAAATGTGATATATGTGATGGTAATGAAATCCACAAAATAAAAACAAACTCACTTTTGTTTCCTTTTTTTTCCCTCTCTTTTTTTTTTTTTTTGTTTTTTTTTTGTTGATTACAGTTCACAAAAGTTCTTGGTCGAGAGACCCATAGATAGAAAAATTCTAGTTGGCCGATCTTAACATTCTTACTAAGCCGATATTACGAAATAAAATAAAAGTAGAAACAAATGGAGATTTTGCATAAGGGGGAAGATACATAATTCGGTAACAACATGAATCAGTAAGTATAGAGCACTAGCTGAGTTCATTCAATCGGGTCACCCAAATATATTTACACAATCCAAACGCCAACAAATATGAACATAAGATGTATCAAATGGAAAACCCATTGTAGTTAGCTAGTTGAGAAAGTATGAAAACAACACCAAAGATCACTTTA
>CM042084.1:667645-683754 GCA_023512835.1 Taxillus chinensis | reverse complement strand
GACTCGAGATCCAGGGCTTCAAGGTCGTAGAGTCGGAGTACGGAAAAGAGAGCATCGTAAGCATCAACAAGTTCGGAGACTCGAGAGTCGGACACGCAGCCATCAGCAGAATCAACGCGAAACGACTGCAGGATTTCGAGGCGTAGAAAACCGCAGTCCCAAAAACACTTAACAATTAACAACTTAAACTACCACTTCGTACTCGAAGACTTATAGAGTCGGCTTTCGAACACTGCCGAAGAAAACATGACTCTGCGTACTCAGAGATTGAAAGTTGTAGAATCGTTTCGAACAAGAAACAATTGGGCCAGGACTGCACTACAGTCAAAAGTCGTATAGTCCAAACCTTCAAACACCGTTAAGAAATAGAATCTCAGGATTCCAGGTGTTGAAGGTCGCAGAGAGTCGATGTGCTATAAAGACTGCAAATAAATGAAATTGTAATCAAGGTCAGAGAGTCGTAGAGACTTGCAGACTTAAGGATACAAGAATTACAAAGAAATTGCCACCTCCAGACTCCTGAGAGATCAATGCAACAGGAGTCAGAGGCCGAAGGGTCGCAGCCATACAAGAAACCTGGGCCTTATGAGCCTCTATGAAAGACTAAGGAAGAAAAGCGAAGTTTAAGACTCTGTAGTAGTTTAAGATTGCTCGAACCCCTTAGTCAAATATGTGAAACGAGAGACCCGAAAGGTCGTAGACTGGCAGTATCACGCCTGGATTTTCCAACTCGAGGAGACTCGAACGTGACCTTCCCTCACTCCGAGTTTGGATAAAGGGGGCAGAATACAACATGCCCACACAGATACCATCCACTTCACATTTTATATCCGTAGAGACAAAATCATATTTCTATTAAGTTCACACATGCGTTTATTAGCCATAAAATCCTCATTACAATATCTCCTACTAGGTTATAAAGCTCACACATAAACAACGAAACTCAAATAATAATAAAGCCACAAAATATAATCGCCAACTTGGGTGTGTGTTCCGGCGCCTAATGCCCGTAGTCCTCGGTAGAAAAAACCAAACACTTTAGGAGGGGGGTGAGCAACTACGCCTTAGCAGTGGATCGTGTCTCCTCAACCCATCCCATTGCCTTGGCATCTACCATACCATGTGGTGTAAGTGCAAAGGTCGTGACAATTAATTCACTGCAAATCTAATATCAAGTACAATTATTTCCTGATGTACCCACACAAAGCAGTTATTATGAACAATCCCGGCTTCCGCAGGGCCACCGCCAAGCCTTAGTGGGCCTGCTCTGCCACCACCGGTTTCACAAACACCAGGCTTCCATAGCCACCGGGTTTCACAATGGCTCCGGCTTCGACACCACTGGTTTCGCTTAACAAAGACACATAGCCTACTCCGTACAAAACAACACGAACATGCACACTCACTAACTCACAATTCCAAAACTCTTACCGCATATTATCAAACACATACCGCATTGTCTGGCACAAACATAGTCACACATGCATTTTATCGAACATTTAACATGCACCCGCCCACCCAACGTCGGGACCACACCAAAACGCCCATTGACACAACATTCATATAGGAGACTACACCTATATGAATTTACCATATTACAAATATTACAATAATAACAATAGAAATCCTTTACAAACATCCAATATTGTATCTAACTCTAATGGCACTGCCACAGAAAGATAACCTCACTCTCACCGTATTCTCCATGCTCAGTTTCACGCTAAGGACGCTGCTCGCCTACGTAAACACCACCGTAAAGAACTACTTATTAGAAGCTTTTCTTCCTTCTCTCTCTCTCTCTCTCTCTCTCTCTCTCACTACTACTGCTAGCACGAAGAGAACCCTAAACCTGTGTTGTATGAGCCTCACCTTTATATAGACAACTCAAACCCCAAATGACGTAGTTTTTTGATTAAATGAATCCCGCATCAAAAAATGACATAGTTTTGATTAAATGAATCCCAAGATCAAAACGATGTAGTTTCTGATTAAATAAATCCCGCATCAAACGACGTAGTTTTAATGACGCACTACAACCCGTAACCACACAGACAAAGCACTCAAGTACTCCACCAAGGTCCTTTAAAGAAAAGGACTTAACAACAAAACAAGTGGTAACGGAGGTCGCACGGGAGAAAGGCCCTTCACGGCACTCCAAATGCTCTAGAATTCTACCAATAAGCTCCGGGAAACAACACCGTGAAGGCTCCCATGGGGCAAAATCCCATCGGCACATGAAAAGCTCCTTCTCACGTGGCATCATGCACTCCCATTCGGGCTCAAACTTTACCTCTTGCTTGGTTCTTATCAACATACAAGATGATTTAGCCAAAGTGTGGAACAAACTCTAAACCCAACAATTTCCACTCTGTGCAAACCGATTCAGCACTCCTCACATCCAAAAATATGTTGTCATTGGTACACAAAGCTAGGTCAAGATCTGTAGCTATAATAACAAGTAGATTCAGACTGACTATGTAAGAAGCTGCCTCAAGCATCATTCAAGAGTCGCGTACTCGTAGACTCTCGCATAGCTGTAGACTCTGGCTTAATGGAGGACACAAAATAAGCCAACTAACTCTGGGCAATTTCAAAACTCAAGATACGAGTCATGATCTCCTGCAAACACCATTTAAAGTTTCTCCTAAGCATAATCTCTCATAACTTCTCAAGGTGTTTCTAATTTGAACCTTCGAGTCACTTGCGAACCTACGAGGCATCTACCCTCCGAAAGTTGTACTTACAACCCTAAACACAACTACTTAACGTATATTGTTTTTCGGGCTCTAGGGCTCAGACAAAGAAGTCCATGCTTTGCCCCGAGCGGGGCTGAGCGCATTAATGACACATTAATTGCTTCTAAAACTATCATCCTCGGATGAACGGCCAAGATCGATGGGTCAAGACGCCAAACACGCAATATGGGTATCCGATCAGAATCACGAGATTAACTCATCCTCGATATTCCGTATTTTTACATGGAAATCACCTCGTTGGGACGGATATCATAAATAACATAAGCACTTTAATCTTAAAAATATATCTCTCACATAATTAATGACAAAATCAAGAGTTTAACCTCTCTCAAAAGAAGGAAACACACAGAACACAAGAAAATGGTTCTATTACACACTTGAAATAAATAATCTTTCGTGAGAACCAACACAAGAGAGTTCCAACAACGTATAAGAGAGAGACTTCAGAGAAAACGAAGAAGTGCCGTGCGCCGTGTTGAATCAAGAACAAGAGCAATCTATCCGATTATTCATTAACCTTGTTACTATCAAAGATCTAATTTCCATTAAGTCTTGATCTCTGTGTTGTTTGTTTTCCACACTTCGATCTATCATAAACCATCACTTACACAACTGAGATCTGTTGAGAAAAGAACATTTACTCATATCTCAGTTTTTGTTTGATAGTTCATCATCAGTCATGTTATTCTCACAATACCAATGTCGTCTTCTCTATAAATACTTCCATCATAGTCATCTGTGGAAGAATCGAAAATCAGCTAACAGTCTAGCTTCCGCACACGAAGAAAGTCTATTCACCCCCCCCCCCCTCTAGACTCACTTTAGGACCTACACATATCAAAGTAACGAACTGATGGTCCCTTGGAGCCTAAAGGGGGGGTGAATAGGCTCTTATTTGAACTCTTTCTTTTCTCTCAAGACACAAAGACTTATCTAGTTTAAGTGATAATATCACTCCGGAAGATAACCAGATAGTGGAAGTATTTTGTTTTATTATCACAAGGTGATTACAACAAAATAGAAGCAAACACTCTCTTACACTCTATTTACAAAAAATGAACTCACACTCTAGCCAAGTTCCTTTTTTCTTTTTACTCCGCCTCGAGCACACACTTATTTACATGAAGTATAAGTATTAATATTTATACAAAACATTCCTAAGAGACAACCTTGGAACTTGAAGTTCCGAATGCGTTCCGCACTAACTATCCCCCGAATCTATCCGCCTTGACCGTCAAGGGATCGTGGAGCTCAAGATCTTGGATTTGGAAGAGTATAAGTGTCTTTGTGAGTTCCGAGATACAATTAAGGTTGTGTCCACATATCCGGACGATCCACGTGTAAAATTCTTCTTGTTCTAAATGCATTCGTCTTACATCGGGACAAGACGAGCCGATAACTTTAAATGCGGTTTTGTCGGAGATTGTCTTCTTGGTCCGTGTAATTTTCCTTACCCGTAGTTAATGAAGCCTCGAACCTTACCCGTGTCGTTGGTTGCTTACTCCGTATCTATTCAAAAGATCGGAATCCTTAGTCCGGTGTCACTTCCTTACTCCGCATCTATTCGAGACGGAATCCTTAGTCCGTGTCGTTTCTTACTTCGCATGTAAGTTCCTTACTCCGCATGTAAGTTCCTTACTCCGGATGTGTTCCTTAAGCCGGGCGAGTAATAAATCCGATTCCTTACTCCGCATCTAGTTTCCTTACTCCGCATCTATTTTCCTTACTCCGCACTTATTTTCCTTACTCCGCACTTATCCTTTAAGTTCTTAGTCCGCAGGATTGTTCCTTATTCCGTATGTATTTGTTACTTGGTTATTTATCAAGTGTTTGACGACACTCACTCTTGTCCTGATTAGGATTATGTATCCCGTCCTTAGCTTTGCTCTCACGAGTGCATCTTTGGATTAGTAACATACCTTCGTAATGATCAAATAAACACAAAAGATCTCAGATCAAATTACATAAGGCTTTATCAAAGATTATCCAAATTCGGTTTGATCCAACAATCTCCCCCAATTATGGATATGCCCAAACCCTTTGTAATCTGATCCGGGTAAGCCATGCAAAAGAATATCATACGTAATACGCAACACAACCAATTTCATTAATCAAAGAACTAAATACAAATCAGCCTTAATACAGGTTTTTCACTAAGGTACATAAGGCTTACTATACTTCAAGATCATAATCACGCCTTCTCTTAGCTCCATTGTCTCACGATCGTAAAGGTGGAGTGTTGGCTCCAATGTTTGTCCACGCTAAGAACGATTTGATGAAATGACAAACAAAGGCTCCGCAGCCATCTCCATCCGCCGTTGATGGCACTTGCTTCTGCCCCGAATGTCGCCTTGAGTTTCTCGGGCCGAACGTAGGGTGTGATACCCAACTCTTCATATAATCCGCTTCTTCACGCTCAGTTAGTCCGAGATACAGAGGTTCCTATTGATTCTTCCTAACTAAGTGCTCCACAACTGATGCGAATCAATGAGAATCATTCGCTGGACCGAATCATGAAGACACCATCATGAAGTGTGGCGACATGATCCTAGCACTTAACGAGGATGGTTGAGAGAGTTTTCCATGGCTTGCTATCTTCGCTAGCCCACAATGTAAGTCCAATTAACTCCACACCGGGAAGATGCACTCTCTCATTCCAACATGGCGAACCTCAAACAAGTGCCCATCTTCGTAAAGAGATGGAAACAACCTCATCTCCATCTTAGCCCTTTGGAGAAGTTGTCAATGTCTTCTCGTAGAAAGAGTCCTTTCTCCGAACAAAGAGTCCGAATGTCGGCCGGAGAGAAAGGATACATTTCGTAAAGACATCTTCTCAAGAAGACGCAAGATAGGCTTTCATTGCCTTGCGCAAGCTTCCATCCGCATCGACGGGTCAAACTCCGCACAGGATGGGAGGAAGGTATCACCAGGGACGAGGAGGATGGAGGAGGAGCCGGAGGTGCAGAGAGGAGCTGGTCGAGAGAAGCGGTTTCGTTTGGGAATTTGAACTCCCCGTAAGCACCGGCGGCAAGCCGCTTCTCAGCCCGGGAAGATGGTCAGGCGTAAGGAGCAGACGGATCGACGACACTTTCTCCCCCGGCTTGCGGATCGCCGGAAGCAACGGGAGGACGAGCCATCGGACGCGCCGCATCCGCGAAGGAAGTAGACAAGTGAATGAACGGAGGTGGCGACAAGATCCATTTTCTCGCTTCAATGGAAGTAGAGGAGTCGATGAGGGCGGAGAGGAGTTGGGCGCCGAGGGCATCAACTTTGGCAACATGGCGGAAATTTGGGCACTATGAGCGTGGGCATGGCGGTCCAAACCCGAGCGGAAAGCACAAGATCGGAGTGGACCGTGCCAAACGAGGCACGCCCAAGTGCTAACTCTAGAGCTTTGGAGGACTCCCCCGCATTAACAGGAGCAGAGTGCGGCGCAGAGAGGAGTCCGCAGAGTAGCAGCACAGCAGGAGCATCCGGAGCATCGAGGCATCCGGGATCAGGCGCGGAGGCATCCGGAGCAAGAGACCCGCTGACCGGACAAGTCAACCACGGGAATCGCGGCGGCAGGAGAAGAGGGTCCACCCTTAGCAGCAGGCGGACTTCGGGTACAGGACCGGCCTGAGGGTGTAGGAACGACACATCGGGGAATGGCAGCCGGCGCAAGAAAGCCGTGGGTCCGATTCCGATGATCATAGTCTCCGGGGATTGGGTATTGCGAGTGTAAAACACCCGGAGATCGGTGTCGGGAATGGAAGAGGTGCGGGCTAGGGCCGAAACGGGAGCCGCAGGTCCGTTAAGGTGACGGCGGAGAGACGGTCAAGGTAATCTCGGTCGAGGTAGAGGAGGCAAGGGGGCTCTCCCGGAGAAGCAACCGGGACATCGGCGGTGGCGACGGCAACAACGGTATCAACCACAGCAGCCTATAGCGGATGTGGAGGGAGTGGGGACATCACAGCAGAGGGGGCCGAGGAAACACCTTTAGACGCATCGCGCCGAGAGGGCCCCGCAACCTGGGACGGTTCAGCACGGACGCTGGCCGGGAGGCCCGTGAGTGGGAGGGCGCAAGCAACGGACCGAATCCGGGAGGATCGGTGTGCGTAATCGACCTCGTGGGCTTGGCCGTTGGGAGGGGTCACCACCGTAGCCGCCTTGTTGTTCCGGGGCAGGGAGAACGCGGAGAGCTACATTGGGTCGGCGAGCGGTCATGTTCCCGTCCGGCGAAGGTGACGAAGGTAAAGAGCCGAGGGAAACGAGACACCATCAACTTGGGCGAAATGGTCCGACGAAGATGCCGAAGACAATGCCGAGGATGCGCCCCAAGGAATGGTTTTTGGGACCATTTTGTAGCAAACGAAATAAGAACATCCCCCAATCCATTGGAAGACCTTCAAAGACGCCGTACATGGCCGCGAGAAGATCGTACGGAATCGAGTCCAGGGCGGATGGTGCGAGCGCAGGCATCGACTTAGAATAGTCGCCATACATCGACGAAGCACCTGGAAGGATTTCACCTTGTATTCCTTCCCTTTGGTCGTGCACCCCATAGGAGCCGCCATCGGTTCGGCATCCGGACGCTCGTAGTTCACCAAGAGGAAGGTGAAGAGCGGCGGGAGAACACCTGGAGTGATGATGATGGATTCACCGCGGACACGAGAGGTTATGGAATCGGTGGTGTAGTCAATCCACTGGTAATACTCAAGAATGTCATCGATAAGAAGATCGATGGGATTGGAGACCAGGTCGAGTATGTGCGAGGCTTCAAGAAGAGGGTGAAGCCGGTGAAACCAATCCGGAGGATCGAGAGACAGATTCCAATCAACGAGACGGCCAGGAGTAACGCCCGAAAGAAAGATTCTGGGTGCCATCGCAGATTTGATGGGAAGGAAAAGAGGAAAGGTGAGGTCTTGACAAGAGGAGGAGCAACGAGAGGGTTAGGGATTTGAAATGAGCAATACCGTGTTTCGCAGAATGATCGTAACATATAAGACCGAGTCCGCAAATGTCGTCGGGTCTAGGGAATGTGGGAGTGAGGTGGGGACCCGCGCGACATGTCGATGTCATTTGTCCGGATATCGAGGCGTCTCCGAATAAAACGATGTCGTGGAGACCGCATTTAACAAGTAGAGATTACAACCGGTTGCCATCCGCAGAAGTGTATGTGCAACCCGAGATAGGCATTTAATGAATCATCATTATTCCTCCTTAAAAGCATGCGACATATGAGTATACGTGGATTGTCACAATTGAACAAAGTCAGGAGTCCGGAGGAAAGAGCCGACACTCATCCGGAGTTAATAATATTCGTGAAAGAGTATCCGATGAATAATAGACCTTGTCCGTCATAAACAGAGTTTGGTGAGAATGTAGAGTTCCCTTTGCAGCCAATAAGTCGAAGAGAAGAGAAGTACCACAACACTTCAAATCCGAGACTACGGACCGGATTTATCAATATGGTTGCAAAGAAAATCTGAACTCGTAGCTAAATAAAGATATACCTAAAATACAAAAGCTTATCAGCAAGGATTAGTCCGGATTGGAGAAGATAATCAGTGAAAAACAACATAATCCGAACTAATAAGAAATGTAACTCATGCATGGCTAAGAATGTAGTACGTACGCAATGTGAAAGTGATCAATATTACCGAATTAGTGGCATATGTCGATAAAGAATACACTATGTTCATATAGGTCAACATACTAAACCGTTTGCCGAACAAACAGAAGCTAAGATTAATTAAAGATCATATGATTTGGCTTCATTAGGATTCATGAGTGTGTAATGATAAGGTGAACACATGTCAAAAGAATGCAGATGATTAGTCGATTAAAATGCATGGTCAAGAAAGAAAATACATCCAAACATGCCACTTTTCCGATTTAAAATAAAGATGTCCAACAGATCCCAAGTAATAAACAGAGAGGAGGGAGTAATCCGAGACATATTAGGGGTTCATTGCCGCTCCCCGTAGATCATTTAATCCTCTCAATGAAAAGCTCCCCTCGTATAGACAATAAGGAAAAGGTCATAGACATATACGGGGTATATCAATAAAATATAAAGCATTTTCTCCCCGTAGATCGGGCAATCCTCTCCTGGTCGACCGCTCCAATTTGTAGTTCAGCACCGTCTATCTTATTAGAAAACTATACTTTAAGCCGATCGTAATGCGCTAGTGTATTCATCCACCGGCATTCCAAGCTAGCCCATTTCACTTCTTCAACTATGCACGTTAATGGAGTAATCTAAATGAACATGCTTGGTCATGTGGTGATTAATGGACGTGAAGATCATGAATCCGATCGAGGTAAATCATATAAACCGTAATTATGTTAGCTTTAAACGACTTCAATGAAACGCAAGCATCCTCCCATAATGAGGTTGAGATTAATATCGAAGCATGAAACCGCCGAACAAAGAAGTATGATCAAGAATACAGCAGAGAGTTTCTACTACTTTCAAGAAACATACAATGCATGGTCTGTGAGTAAATATACCGTTGGGTAACTCAAATGAGAAACTACGCAGAGAGGTCGAGCATACCTAATCGGAAGAGTAGTTCAAAAACCTCGCATCAGGCAGGCTTTGTAAATATGTTCGCTAATCGATCTTCAAGGCAACATGTTCCAGTTGAAATATGGTTTTCGAGAACATGATCGCGGATGAAGTGATACCCGACCTCAATGTGCTTCGTCTTAGGATGCATGACAGGATTGTTGCTGATGGCAATCGCACTAGTGTTGTCACAAGAAAGGGAATAGAGGACATGGCGAATCCGTAGTCAGCAAGTCGACTTTGCATCCAAAGTAGCCAGGCGAAAGAACTTCCAAGCAACCTATATATTCCGCTCAAAGAGAGGTCGATACGGAATTCTCGCTTTCATCCAACCATGAGATCAATCTATTTCCAAGAAACTCGACACGTACCGCTTGTGCTTTTCCCCGTCGATGCGACATCCAAATGTCGGCATCGTAGTACCCGGATAAGGTGAAGTTGGACTCCTTTGGGTACCGTAGGCCCAAATTCATCGTCCCTTTGAGATACCTTAATATCCGTTTTACATGAAGCATATGTGACTCCTGGGATTTGCCTCGATATCGCGCACAAATGCAAGTTGCAAACATAATGTCCGGGCGACTTGTCAGAAGATGGAGCAAGGATCCCATCATCCCCTCCGTAGTCACCACATTTATCGATATGCCGTCCACATCCGGATCTAACTTGGCACTAACAGTATTGGAGTTTTGACGGGAGACGAACCTTCCATACCAAACTTCTTAATAAGATCGCGAGTGTACTTAGCCTCGATTGATAAAGATTCCTTCCTTTAATTGTTTGACTTCAATTCCAAGGAAGTAGGACGGTTCTCCCATCATGCTCATTTCAAACTTGCCTCGTCATCAACTTAGCAAACTCTTCACAAAGCTTCGGATTCGTTGATCCGAAAAATGATATCGTCCACGATATTCGTACGATCGTAGTGTGTCCTTTCTCTTGTCGTAGAAATAGTGTGGTGTCTATCTTCCTTTTTGGAAGTTATGAGTAAGTAGAATTCTCGCAAAGGTGTGTCGCACTGTGCTCTTGGAGCTTGCTTCAAACCATATAGAGCTTTCAAGTTTGTAGACAAGATGTCCCGCCTTAGGTTCAACGAAGCCGGAGGTTGTTCAACATACACCTCCTCTTGAAGGTCTCCATTCGTAAATGCGCTCTTTGACGTCCATTTGATAAACTATGAAGTTTTCATATGAAGCATACGCGTAAACATTCGGATTGCCTCAAGTCTTGCGACCGGAGCAAAGGTTTCATCATAATCTATTCCTTCTTCTTGACGATATCCTTTGGCTACCACCGCTTTGTTCCGGATTACTATTCCATCCGTATCGGCTTGTTCCTGAACACCCATTTAACGCCAATGACTTCTTTGAGACTTAGGCCTTGGTACTAAGGTCCACACATTATTTCTCTTAAATTGATTCACTCTTCTTGCATGGCCTCTATCCAAGCTTTGAATCTCAAGAGCTTCATCTACCACCTTTGGTTCTATTTGAGATAGAAAGCATGAGTAAAGACTCATGTTTGAGGTGGTCGCTCTTGTTCTTACACAACAAAGTAGGATCACCAATCACTTGATCCGAGGGATGGTTTCGGGTCCATCTATAATTCTCGTGCATGTGTTGGTTGATCTTGAACAATTTGAAGCTCTTCCGCATTGGGTGGTTCAACTTGTATCGACCGATTGAAGCTTCACCGTAATTAGAGGTACGGATGAACTAGTTGGTTCCGCAACACCGCTTCTTCCAAAGGTTAACTAGTCCGGATGAACCTCAAGGGGCCCCGGAATTTTGTGTATCCGTAGGAGTTTGTCCGGAGCTAAGTGGTAGTCCGGAGTCGTAGTCATCCGTAGCATCATCCATAAAATTTCGTTGTGTTTCGCCGATACCACGTGGTTGGTGCAGATACCACAAGACGTGTAACAGAATATTCATAAACTTCGAGTAATCGACGTTGTCGGTCCATGACTCGCATATTGAATTTGAAGGACCGACTTCGACCAAACAAGATTAGCTTCATCAAAGGTTACATGGATAGATTCTTCAACTTTAAAAAGTTTTCTATTGAAGACCCGATAAGCCTTGCTATGAAGTGAGTATCCACAAAAATCCCATCATCGATTTTGGTTCAAATTTATTCCGGGTCTCTTTGCCATTTATCAAGATATAGCAAGTACACCCAAAGGCTCTAAAATGTGAAATTGAAGGTTTTCGTCCTCTCCACATCTCATAGGGTGTTTTCATGGTAGATTTATTTATTAGAGTTCTCGTTTCAACATAGCAAGTGAAGGACACAACTTTCAGCCCATGGGATCGAGAGGAAGCGTTGCCCTCGCTAACGTGGATCTACCAGCCTTCAACTAAAGTTCGATTCTTGCGCTCACCTACCCCATTGTTGTGGGGTTCGGGAGCAGAGAAGTCATGTCGTAAGCCCCTGCTCTGAACAATATGATCTCATTTCGAAAAGTCAAATTTCGGACCATGATCACTCCCGATGCATTTAATGCTCTACCCCGCGAGTTGCTTATCCAACTAAGAGATCTACAAGATGTTCAAAAGTTTGATCCTTTGATTTCAGAACATCACCCATGTGTATCTCGGTGAAATCATCGATAACCACAACGGTATATCTCGCACCACCTAGTGATGAAATGTGATATGGGACCACATAGGTCCATACGAAGAAGTCACAGAGAGCAGCTTATCGAGTTAACCGATTTGCTCTAAAGCCGTGTTTGGTCTCTTTACCAAGTTGGCATTCCTGGACGGAGAGTGTCTCCCGGAGAACTTGAGTTTGGGTAGACTCAATGACAAGATCAAGTTGACGCCAATTTAGACAAAGTCTTAAAATTTGCAAATGTGCGCATCGCTTGTGCCATAACCAACTATCTTCATCTCGTTGCTTTCGTGAGGGAAGCACACAGGTCAAGAATTATTTCTTAAGACCACCGAATATATGTCCCCATCTCTTGATCCGGATAACTTAACATCTCCGGATAAGTTTTCTCTCACCGTATGTGCTGGACAAAAAGGAAACAAAAGAATCCCTTTGTCGCATAGTTCATCGACACTTAGCAAATTATGCTTTAAACCTTCGACTAGTGCAACTTTAGTGATTGATACACAAACCGTTAGTTAAAGTGCCATACCCGACAGCCTTACCTTTGCCGTTGTCGCCATACGAAACGGATGGACCTTGTTTATCATTAACTTCTACAAGCATAGTCTGGTCACCCGTCATATGTCCGAGCATCCACTATCAAGGATCCACTTGCTTTGATTGATCTTTAACTTCAAGTGATCCCGCAATTCATTCCAGAGATGCTCCCAAAAGACAACAGCTTACACTTTTGGTGCCCAAACTTGTTTCACGTGGTTAGAGTGAGCAAAGCAGATTGTCAACATTTACGGATTTGATTTTGTTAGGACTCTTAGCTTTCCACGCTGACATTAACTTGTTAGTTTCACCGCTTCTTTTATTTGGGTTTTCTTGGGAGAGACACTCCTTTTAGATTTAGATTTTGTTTTGCTCAAGAACCCCCTTTATTAAACTGATCTTTATTTGATTGAAATTGATTACAAAGCCAACCTATCGATAGACTCCAACATTCATAGTGATAATGACCCATTTCCTAAAGATGGAACAGACACTATAATGTGAAGTACAAACAAGGGATACATGTCTCTTAGATTTGCGCTTTTTCTACTCCTCCTCGTGGCCTAATCCATTACGCTTGGGTGACGCGCCTTGGCCCTAAATGCGCAACCCTTTAGCCTTGTCTTCTTTTTGGGTGCTACGCTTTTGGCTTTAATCATAGCAGCCTTTCCTTCATCTTTAGTTACGGTGCTATCGCTTCGGGAAGAAAGGGAAGTCCCCACTGCTCCACAACATATACTATGGTGCCACCCGAAATGAAACCATCCAACGGTTTAGATGTACTAACAGATATAAGTTGGTTAGTTTAGGAGTGAAATCCAGAGGACACCCAAGCTGAGCTATGGAGGTTGATGGTTCGTAACCCAGGCCGGGCTTGACTCGAATGTCGCCGTGGTCACCCTAAAGGTAGAGGCTATTTCCCGGATTTTAGCCACTTACGATTTATTTCCTTTTCCCCGTCTCCAGCCATTTTCGAGTCTTTTCACTATAACTTTTAGGCTCGAGAGATTGGTATTTAGCAAATGATTTTCAGCTCTTAGATCATGATACCAAGCTTCCTTTCCTCCTCAAGTCGTTGACGTCCTTTTCGAGTCTATTAATAGTAAATTCGAGACGTTTATTATGACTTTTCATATCTTTGTACATTTGAGTAATTATTAGTCTCTCATTTTTTTCATGATCACATGCAATAGTAAGAGATTCTAATTTACTCAGAGCTCGTAGACAAGGTACCTCAAAGATTTGCCATGAGGCGGACGTTCGGCTTAGTGGTCGGCTCATCATCCGAGGATTCCTCCTCTTCTTCCGAGCCACTCATGTATTTTGTCACGAACGCCTTTCTCTTGCTCTTGCCGTTATCCGAGGTGGAGCGGCGAGGAGTTACCTTGTCACTTTTCTCGGCCACCTTTGCTTTGGACTCGCATTCCTTGGCCCAGCTGACCGCTTTTCCCACGCTGAAACATTCCCGGGAACCGGACTCCCGGTCGCTCCTTCCGTTGGAACGATGATGATGAGCGTCTTCCGATCCCTTTCTCGCTTCCGTAGGAATCGCCAAAGGATTTGACAAGAAGGGCTATCTCCTCCTCCCTCGTCGAATCGAATTGTCGGATACGTCCGTATCATCATTCCTCGCATGCTTAGACATTCCGTAGCCTTGAGAGCTACCCCCTTTTCTTTCCGAGCTATTTTCTCATCTCTCGTCGTAGTACTTAAACCCGACTTCGTGAGTCCGCAGCCTCTCCATATAGTTCTTCAAGGGGAACATACCGCCGCTTTTGTCCGATCGCATCCGGAGTTGTTTGGTAAGTAGCCGATCCCGGCAAGGAGCGAAAGAACTTGTCATTGATCCGGGATCGAGAGTAATGCTCATTGACGTGTTCGGCCAAGTATGAGCTTGCCGAATCTCCGATAGATGCTTCAAGTGATTCGCCGGTTTATGATTAAAACTCTCAAAGTTCTGTCTCGAGAGTACGGATCACATCTCGTATCCTGGGACCGACCCCCCTCATAGAGGATTGTCGGCTTGTCCCAAACAGCTTTTGCCGTGCAGGTGCCCCGGACGTCCGTGGAAAGCCCCCCGAATCCAAAGACGATGTAACATAAGCCGCAGCCTTTTCACCAGCGCACCGCCAGAGCTCTTTCATCGTTGGTAAGTTCAAAGATCGCCTTTGGCCTCCTTACTCCATGTTCTCCGATAGTCATCGGAATTGGAATCTCCTCGATGAAGACATGGCCACATAAGATGATCATGGCAAACCATAAACATCTTCATGCGAGCTTTCCACCGGGAGAAAAGCTCTGTGTGAATTTGGGCGGTTTCGCTAGAGTAAACCCGTAACTCCGTGGTCGAGCAGGCGCAGCGCCAGCAGTTGAGGTGGGTCGACATTTTCACCGTCGCTTCGATTCGGGACGGCTCCCGTGCACCTCCGGAGTTAAGGCGAGTGCTGAATAGCATACCGCTTTCTTTGGCCATTTCGAGATTGGAAGAGTGGGATCTCTACTTAGAACGAAGGTAACTTGCTCGATACCACTTGATGGTCCCTGGAGCCTAAAGGGGGGGTGAATAGCTCTTATTTGAACTCTTCCTTTTCTCTCAAGACACAAAGACTTATCTAGTTTAAGTGATAGAATCATCGAGGAAGATAACCAGATAGTGGAAGTATTTTGTTTTATTATCACAAGGTGATTACAACAAAATAAGCAAACACTCTCTTACACTCGTTTACAAAAAATGAACTCACACTCTAGCCAAGTTCCTTTTTTCTCTTTTTACCCGCCCCGAGCACACACTTATTTACATGAAGTATAAGTATGAATATTTATACAAAATATTCCTAAGAGACAACCTTGGAACTTGAAGTTCCGGAATGCGTTCCGCACTAACTATCCCCAGAATTGTCCGCTTTGATCGTCCCGGATCCAGGAGCTCAAGATCTTGGATTTGAAGAGTATAAGTGTCTTTGTGAGTTTCGAGATACAATTAAGGTTGTGTCCACATATCCGGATGATCCACGTGTAAGATTCTTCTTGTTCTAAATGCATCTGCCTTACATCGGGACAAAGCACGAGCCGATAACTTTAAATGCGGTTTTGTTGGAGCAATGTCTTCTTGGTCCGTGTAATTTTCCTTACTCCGTAGTTAACTAAGCTCTGAACCTTACTCCGTGTCGCTGGTTGCTTACTCCGTATCTATTCAAGATTGGAATCCTTAGTCCGTGTCGCTCTTTCATCTCGCATCTATTCAATCGCTTCCTTACTCCGCATGTCAGTTCCCTTACTCCGCATGTAAGTTCCTTACCCGTATGTAAGTTCCTTACTCCGCATGTATAGTTCCTTATCCTCCTTACTCCGCATCTAGCTTACTACCGCATCTATTTTCCTTACTCCGCACTTATTTTCCTTACTCCGCACTTATCCTTTAAGTTCTTAGTCCGTAGGATTGTTCCTTATTCCGTATGTATTTGTTACTTGGTTATTTACCAAGTGTTCGACGACACTCACTCTTGTCCGGATCGGGATTATGTATCCCGCCCTTAGCTTTGTTCTCACGAGTGATCTTTGGATTAGTAACATACCTTCCGCAATGATCAAATAAACACAAAAGATCTCGCATCAAATTACATAAGGCTTTATCAAAGATTATCCAA